>CAJUYH010003495.1:0-32186 GCA_910591685.1 Galerucella tenella | reverse complement strand
TCGACGAAGACTAGAATTAGAGGCACGACCATTAAAACCCAGAAGGATAATTGGCTGGTCCGTCTGGCACGCTCTTCTCTATTTTTCTTCCTTTCTCAACAATATTTGCTTCTCACTCTGCCTCGTCTTTCATTTCATTTTTTTTCTATTTATTTTATATATATATATATATTTATTTTTTTCAATCCTTAGGTGACTGCAAATCAAGCAGAAAAACACCGTTGACCGAGAATACGAAATCTTGAGATGAGAGTAATAACTGAGATCCCAAATATGTTGAAATTCAGATGATGCCTTCGCCATCAATTCCCGTTCATCCAATTTGATACTCAGAATTCGTGTTTCGCAACTATATATAGATACACACCTTATAGTTATACACTTTCAATCAAGGAATATGTATTGGTTGGAAGAAATTGAACAAGACAAGAATGAGAATTGAAAAGGGCGTAATGCTGCATGATGAATATTCATTCCTATAAAGGAGACAAATTGTAATGCAAAAAATATCAAACAAAAGACGAAAAAAAAATAAATAAATGAAGCGCAACAATTGTGAGAGTCAAAGCAAAACATTATAAGTATTAAAATTATCGAATGAAAAAGAATTATCTTTTTTTTTTCTTCACTGGAGATATTTGTAACATAAATATTTTTCATTTGCATGTAAAATATTTAAATTACAATATAATACTTTTTTTTTTCTTTAGTGTCCCTATTTATCGTTATATTTACTACTAACAGCTAGCATTCACTTGTAAATAATATTTCTTATTTCTTCAACTTCGCATTTGTGTACATGTGACCTCGTCACATTCAGCCATTGGGTGTTATTATGTTTTTATTTTTTGCATAGTCCAAAATAAACGTATATAAACGTACCAAGACATGGTACTATAGTGTATACGTACGCGGGCTAGAGTGAAGGATCGCCAGCGAGCGAAGCCACGAAAGAATAATAATACAAACGGAAAACAAAAAAAAAATAATAAATAAAAAAAAAACTATAAAATAAATAGGAATAAAAATATTGTCGTGCCGGGTATATTCATTTTCTACATTCAGACAAGTCGATAAGCATCGAATTTGCTGCGAGGCTTCAGGGCTAACTGCCTGTCAACGAATGTCACGCGGTTATCTTATATTTTGTTTTGATTTTGCTCCTTTTTTTGTTATTTCTTTTCCTTATTTCATCTTCTTTTTCCCTTCACAACCTGCTGCCGCTGCCGCTTGTATTGCTGCGGCATCAACAATATGATCTCATAAAATCGAAACAGAGTAAAAAAGAAAAAAAAAACTCAAAGATACAACCATATTTATGTATATCTTTTTTTTTTCTCTTCTATTAGTAAACACATTTTTTGCTGCCTCTTCAATTTCATGTCCGAATATACAAGAACGACCCATTGAAATAAATGATGTAATATTTATGAAGAAAAAAAAAATACAAAATTTAACAAATCATAATCGAATTCTTTGTATAGATATATTCAGACATTTATACTTTTTGATAAATGATCATATTTTATGTCTTCACCAAGGAATTGATGGGCACGAGCCAACAAATTTATTTCTCAAAGTTTCATGCCAAAAGTATCAACGCACTGGGGATGATTTTCGTTCACTCAAACGAGATTCGGAAGTGTTTTCTCGTTAAATAACTACGTGAGCAAATTGCCAAATGTCATTTATTTACTGCCACAATCGACAGCCAAGAAAATTAGTGTGGGACTGAAAATATACAGTAATATCTCTTATGGCAATTTTACACTTTCATCGTCGTCTCACAACTATTTCTATTTTCTCTCCCACTCGCGCTCTCTCTCTCTCTCTCTCTATTTCTTATCTCGTATTCTTTCTTTCAACACTCGAACACGCATTCACATTGAATGAAACAGAGATGGCCTTTCAAACATAAACCGACGTACACTGTCGAAATTCACAAGAACGGTCGGCCTTTCTCATACGCATGAACGTTTCTTTCCCTATCTTGCTTTTTCACTCTTTCATTCCTATTTATTTTGTCACGAAAGGGAAAATTAACGAAGCGTCGCGACGCCACGCCAAAGATACGAACAGACTGTTTCCTGTAAATTCAATGGTATTCCACGGATCACCGGCACACAGCCATTCACTCTACTGCCTTTCGTATATTTTCGTTGCATACACTACACACATATACATACACACTTGTATATTGTTTTATTGCAACCGAGCGATTACCACGACGATTTGTATGTGTAAAGAATGTATATTTATGTCTAAATATATTTTTTCAATTTTCTTATATATCACACCCCATACGTTTTCGAAGATATTTCCCTTTTTTAATAACATCACATCGTAACAATTTGGTTTTTATTTCAAAGATGAATAATTGTTTGAGCTATTTGGAAAAATATTTTCCGATGCATTACAAAAGTTTTTCTACTACACGTATGTCAAAAATATTTGCTGTTATTCTTCTTTCGTTTCACATGAATTACAATGGATATGATAGATCAACATGATAAAATGACAATGGCAATTTTACATATCAACGATTTTGATATTTTTTTCCTTTCTAATTTTTCGACTTATTTTTATGGGCCACTAATCTGAAGAATGGACCACCATGAATAACATAAAATTACAAAAGTCTAAAAAAGACCTTGTGATTATTGCAATGCACAACACTTGTTTAAAATTCACAGCAGATGTCGCGAAAAACAAAAAAAGATCTAATCAAAACTCATGAAAGTTTCCGACCTTCTTTACAGCGAATTAGAAATTTCATTATCATCAATTACCACAAAATATTCCATTAACGAATCAACAACTGAATAAAATGAAGGCACTATCACAAAATAAATATTATCGGATACGTATATTGAATTAGAAATAAAACTAAAATTACCTGAGTCGCATCCGAGTACGGTGTTGCTGAATTTTTATCAATCATAAGTGATCCAAAAAGTGGGCTGCCCGAATTAGCGGGATTGTCCTGCTGTTGTGGCACCATTTTCGGGCCGTTTACAATCTCCGTGTTTTTTCAATATTACAATAATATCACTTCACACTTTTCTGTTTACACAATTTCACTGTATCGACGATGAAAAACAAAAAAAAATGATAATACTACTTGAGTATTAAAAAAAAGCTAATCAACAATTTTTTAAATCGTACAATCGTCGTTGTCTCAGGTGTTTTTCACAGTTTCCATCGATGAATGAATTTTATCAGTCGATGAAACGTAAAGAAATAATATATATATATATTAATATGTATATATATGGACAACGATGACTTTATTCTTCAAGGTTGTGTCGCTGTTGCGGCTACTATGCTGCTGTTACTGCTGCCAATAGAACTGCCACACACGCGGTCGTCCAGCTTTTATTTTTATAAGCGCGCGCACTGACACACACTACCGACCCTCACTGGTTCGTAGCTCGCGCGAAACTGACGATACTCTTGATCTTAGTTAGGTTCTTTCTCGTGCTGCCGCTGCCGCCACCGCTGCCGACGGTGAATTGTATTGGGGGAGTGCGAAGCAAGCAAAGTAACCTATCCACCTCGTCTAAATGTACAGTTGAAGCTGTTCAACTAGACTTTTTGTCAATTTCTATACAAGCGTCGCTTTATTTTTACGCTACTTGCGAGGAACTTTTAATTTCACCTTTTGGCTTTTTTTTTTATTCCTTCAAACGGATTTTGCGTAAACAAATATATATTATATACTCTGTATATGTCGTGTATTCAACAATTGACAATTTTATTATTCAATTATTTATTGAATATATCACATTGAATAAATGAATATATTTTTCCCTCTACAATGTACCGTTTGTTTATCTATTCGTGTTTGTTTTTTTTTTTTGCTTGTTGTGATGATTGCACTTGCACAAAAATGACGAACGAATATTGAACCAGATGGAAAAAAGTTGTATAAAATTGTGTTGGTTCAAAACAAATTGAAATGAATTACGAGAGATAAATTCATTCAATGTTATTAAGAGTTTTGTGCCTGTCTGTCTATTTCATTGCTTCTCTTTTTCGCACACGTTTATTGTATTACGAAAAACTAGTTTATGAATTTATGACACGGCGTTGTACTTGTTGCCCGAAATGAAATCAATAAGTCTCGAAAAAACAGGAAAAAAAAAAAATGAAACAAAATTGAAAAAAAATAATAATAGAAAAACACATTAACAATTTGCGATTAAATTGATATTAATCGTCGAAAAATTTCAGTAGTATGGAAAAAAAAAACATCAGAACAAAACAAAACCACCAGATAAAACAATTGTTACGTAATTGTATTTATATTTATTAATGCTATTGGCTTTATTGAATATTTTGACTTTATTCCGATCAATATAATTCTATCACGCTCGATCTCCGTTGATGGGGTGACATTTTATTCCCGCTGGCGAGACGCTACGATGCTCGCTAAACGAGCGCTCATGTGCTACTGACTCGCGATCCAAAGTGACTGTCGACTATACTCTTTGGGGCCACATCAGCTGTGAGCGACTATGACTCTTCTCCCCACTGCTCTCGCACGCCGAAAGCACACGACGAACGTGCGCGCAGCCAATCGGCGCGTAGCAAACCACTCGGACGTCTCGCTTCATCCTTGAAAGCTCAAACCATCTCGCTCGCGCGTGCATATACACGCGGAGCACATACGCACACATACACGAGCGTGCATCAATATTTTTTTCCCCTTTACTCTCTCTCTCTCTCTCTCTCTCTCTCTCTCTCACTGTTTAACATCTTTTCTTTTCTCTTGAATAGCCACTTGGTCGCATAGCGTTCAAACGCTGCCCAGCGTTCATCCGTTGTCGTTGTAGTGCTGCCGTTGCTTTGCTGTCGCTGCTTCTGCTACTTTATACTGTATACAAACGAGAGGACGAGAGAAACAGAGAGAAAGATGACGGTGCACGTTATACCGCAATATACCTCACTGGCCAGACGCGAAGGCGACGACGCACTCGGTTGAAGGCACACGATGACCACCACGACGTGGTCCAGTGTTAAGCGCGTGTATGATTTAACTCATTTTTTATTTTTTATTTTTTTTTTTTGTTTTTATCATGAGAGGGGGTAGGTGACCTCAAGACCATGAACTGCTGTATGCTATTTCATCTGTTTGGGACACACATATATATATATATATATAAGTAATAGTGACCTCGACCACGGCTATGTTGTCAAATTGGACAAGTGTAAGAATAAATAAAGTTGTCAATCCAATAAATTAAATGGAGGTAACATTATTTTGCCACAATAATTTTCATAATAATCATGATAATTTCATTCTCTTTTTTTTTTTTTTGTCAAAATGTCCCTTTGATGATATTGTAATTATGCTTTCTTTTATTTTTTTTCAATTACCATTTTCGCCTATTTATTTTTATTATTGTTATATTTTCATCTCTCATCATTCCTTTCTTTCGTCTATTATTATTATGTTACTTTTTTTTTTTCTTTTTCGCGCTCAGTTCACCAAAGTGTCAGATAATAAAAGTCGGTATGGCCGCGTCGTAAAGTATGTGGTATGTCTGCGCAGTTTACACGCGAGCTAACTTTATTGCAAGTGGCCACACGATCGCATCGTCCCGCGGCCTTTTTCATGATCTCCATGAGTGAGGACTCAACATGAACACTGCACATACACACATATATACACATAGTAAAAACACATTTTGTATATTTTGTCGAAGCGCCCAAAAATTATTGTAACAAACTTCAAATAAGAATAAATATACATACCTATGTTAGTATATGCATAAATCAATACATATAGCATGTGGATATTTTACGTTAAATTAAAAGTGATGTTTACTGATATTATCGTTAACTTTTTTTTTTCCTTCCATTTTTTTTTATCAGGCATCAAAATCGATTAGCCGTGGACGTACGTCGGGTAAAGCAAGGGCAGAAAAATAAAATATATAAATATATATAACGTCTCATAAGTTACGTAAACTGAACGTGGAAAATTTTTAAACACGATTTTCTCACTTCCTCATTCTATTTAATCATTTATTCATTTGTTTCATCTTTCGTGTATATATATTTATATATCTATATATATATCGCGATGAACATTTGGCTCATTCTCACGCAAAAGAATATTGTATATCTCTGTATGGTTGTTGTAGGTAAACATATATGATGAGTTGGTTCATCGCGCTATATAACATGAAATAAAAAAGAATATATTCGTGCCAAATATTTTCAGTAGTGGGACGAGTGAGATGTGTGACGTTCGTGGTCTCCTCTTGATTGCCTCGTGCCCCTGTATATATACACATGTACCCATCTAAGTGAGCATTTCTACGAAATAATCCAAAAATATATTGAACTATATATATATTATATTATATAGATTTCCCATCATCTTTTTACTTGGTGTTGGACACCTATTTCGTTGAATATTATACAAAACTTTGTATTATCATTGTATTATTTTATCAACACGACAAATAAAATGTAATTAACTTTATTGTTTGTTCTTACTCTCGCCCCTATCAAATATCTTTATCAAGAGTGCATTTATGATGACATTGGAACCATTACCGTGATCCATTGCACCATTGTGTGAATGAGAAAAAAAAAAGCAAATTGTAATGGAAAATGGCGTGTTATTTACGCATTCGATGGGAGCGGTTACCGGATATGCTGAGTATAGCTGAAGAATACTAAATACTCGGTAAGTTGTTGTATTTATTCAAAAAGTCATGTAATAATAATAAAAATGAAAATAAAAAAAAAATTCCTACTATATCGCTATCAGAATTTTTTGTAATTATCAAATAGTAAAAATTGGTTTGTCAACAATATTACAATCTTAATTGTTTTTTCATGGACAAATTAATTAATTTCCACTCACACGAATGTAATTATTATATCGGTGTAAATTGACGTATATATATATATATATATATATATATTGATGACAATTTCGTTGGGTTTTTCTGCTTTTTTATTTTCACTTCGTAACCTAATGCGCAGTTTTGACAATTCGTCTATCTAGTTATCCCTTTATATATTCACGTATATATATATATATATATATTTATTTATATGCAAGAGCTTAGTATTCGTAACCTTGTAAATAAAAATGTGCATGTATAGCTTGAGGTGATAATGATTAAATCATGTATATATATGCGACAATATCTCGTGAAACAACATGACCATTTGCATTATCTCGTCGAGGACATTTGCCAGGTAGAATACTTAATCGGTCTGTGGCCCAGGCGAACGCGGAATCGCAGTGCAGCATCTATATACGTATATATAAATATCTTTACTCATTTATCACATATACAATTGCAGCATATGACATCCAACTTTATCGCTATCTATAAATATATCATAAAATATATATCGCTTGTATACATGATGAAATATATATGGAGAAATGTATTTAACAATACGTTAAATAATTTTATTTATTTCTCTTTTATTTGTATTATAATTGCTTCAATAATCAATTTTTTTCATTGATATCTTGTTAATATAGATAAAAATTTCAACGAATAGGATTGAACGATTATAAATCAATTGATATTGAATATTGCAATTGAATAACAGTTGAAAATATTGTGTGATGTACAGTGTGTATTCGAATTATTGAATTTCACATGAATTCAACATCACTCATTATTTATTGATTAGAGTGTAATTATTTTTCAATAATTCTCTTCACACAATATATAACAGCAATCAGTTGTCAATAAATATAATCATGATAATTGTATTGAATGCACAAAAGAAAAGTTCTAATATATTAGTTTCAAACTCGTCCACTATATCAATTAAATAAACAATTTGATAAAAAAAAATAATTGAATTTCAAATGACAATTTACCAATTGAACGATTACAAATTTATATACAATACATTATCTTATGAATAATTTGCAATGTGAATTAATGACATTTATGTATAATTCAACCAAACAAAAACTTATTATTATGCTGTCAAGACTATTGTGGAATTAAATAAATCCTTTCGAAATAAATTATGAGGACATGGCTTTTCATATATGTATGTATATAAGAGATACGATTAGTCAGCATAAACAGTCATTTATATATATGAAAAGATCTGTTGCAGTTGATGATGGTATATATGTTTGCTTCTTGACCACGAGTCATGGATTAATATGTTCACATATAATTGCATACTTCTTGCAACCTCATTCGCTCATATATATATATGTATGAAAAATGAACGAAAAAAAAAATATATAGATATATATATATACATCAGATTTAACGTTATGTATCGTTGATGACGTAGATGAAGACACACTTTCATATGGTTGGGTCACGGTTCGTCAGATTCATTCAGGAACAATTACCCACGTACTGTGATACATATATAACGCAAATGCAATCCATTCACGTCAGTACAAATGTATAAACAATGATAATATACAACGTCACTTGCATATTATACTTTAATACATGTTTTATCAATATTGAATGCAAACATTTTTATTTGATATAAATGTTAAATTTTAATACTACTTAATTTTATTATTACTTTAAAGATGAATAAATATATAAGAATTATAAACGTTGAAATTGTTAATACTTGTGTTTCATATTCCACTATTCCATATTTACTCATATACATATTTTTATATGTATGGGACTCACAAGCCAATCAGTGTAAGTTCATTCTTTTAAAATTTGTATTCACTATATATTTTAAATTTGTTATTTTTGTTTTGGTTTTTTTCCTTTTGTAATTAGATGTCCAATTATGTTATCATTGAATAAAAATTCCATCACGAAATTTCCGTGAAATGTCATTTGTTGGTGACTAATTTGGTAGAAATCAAATTTATATTATTTGTTGTTGAAGTGACTTACACTGATTGGCTTCTGAGCCCTCCATATATATGTATGACAATAAACTATCAAAATGATTGGAAGAAATGGCCATGAGTGCGTGTATACTTATATATATGTGGATGTAGAGGACATCGATTTCCAACTGAATCGTAATTGTTACTCGACTACTGTGCTGTATGTATGCACAACGAATCAGTATGATTAATCGTGCACGCATGCAATGCAATTCGAGTAAAGTGCATGCCGCTAATGAGTGGGTACGTAGCATTGTCGTACTGTCAAACCGATTATAACCATTCGCCTGTATATCTGCAATATTATATGTATATATATATATATATATATGTATATATATGTATATATCATACTTTAAAGTACGTTATCGACGGTCCCCAGGTGCATCGTCACTAGCAATTTCGAAGTAATGCACCAACGCCAAGTTTTTGTCTTTCCATCTCGTGTTCCATTAACTATTACTATCTCTGGCTATTTATGTATGCATATAACAATTAATTTTGGATAAAATTGAAAATTAATGCAATATAATTGTGATAAATAATTATGAAGAAATGCGTTCGAAATAACATTGTTTATTTTATTGTTGATGACAGAAAGCAACTTCAATTATTGTATTCTACTTGTTGTAATTAATTATTGGTTAGTTAATTAAATGTTTTTTTTTTATTTGTTTATATATAATATGATTTCCTAATAGAAGTGTCAATGATTTATTGAAAGCTAACAATTCCATTAAATAATGATTTTATATCAACATGGAAATATGACTCGGCATTCATTGAACAAATAAATTCATCCACTCACGGTGTAAAAAATTTCAAATTTAAAATCCAAAAAAAAAATACCATTCATATAAAACATAATTGGCATTGATTTTTCATGGCAGATTTAATTTACACATGTTATATATATATGTATATACATAAGATATATATATATATATATATATATACAATACAATTGGGCTCCCTCTATCAGATGTATATGCAACGATTCTATTGTAATTTCCCGACAGCAGTCAAATCCATATTGTTCTTCGTCATCCTTCGCGGAATTTTACACCAAGTTCTAAACGCAGGTATCGACATCAACAGCACATATATATGAGTACGATGTGGGTGACAAAGTGTCAAAGATTTTTTTCATTATTTTCCTTACAATTCTTTATATACCGACACATATATACGTCAGGCAGTAGATAGACTACATAAGAAAATAAAAGAAAGAAAAAAGATTTGGGAATAATAACGAAATGGATGAATAAGCAATAAGAGAGAATGTGCACAGCAACGAAATAGTATAGTTGTTGCTTTAGTATTCAGCTATACGATGGTGTTCTTTCCAACATGGACTAACCCATGTATATATATATTTAGATAGGAACCCTCATCACAAGTCTTGTTGTTGTATAGTAGGTATAATAGTGCAGCAAACGAGAGAGTGTGCGTTATTTTCGTGTATTGCACTCCACCCAACAACACCCAAGTGAGTCAAGACAACCGAGTGCGTCCCTTTAAAGTTTAAATGTCCATCAGACACTGGTTGCAGTGGCGGTGGTGGTGGTGGTGGTGGTAGCGCACACATAGTATTCTTCATAAACTTTAAATCCTTGGACGCCTGCTTGCATGCAATATGTTAGTGTTATATTAACATACCTTCACATTTATCCATACACTTTTTATAAAAGTATTTCACACAGATTTGCATATTGAATATCCACTTTGTCTTGATAACTTTAAATCAATAAAAATGATAGTAATAAAATTATAATATAGAGATTTTTGTAATTTTTATTTTTGTAGTCAATTTTATCCTGCACTCTTTATCGTAGATTATTATATATATGTACCTCAAGTCAAGAATTTTCGGGCGGATGAAGGGTGCCTCCTGCATCCCGAGAGAGATCCACAGGAAATGGGAACACACCAGGAAAGCAGTCCATAGCTATACATGGATGTGTATATGTATATATGTAAACATGTTAAAATGTGAGATATAAGTTTCGCTTTAACCAGAACTGCGTCGCACACTGGTACACTTTTACTTTTGATATAATACGAAGGGTAATTTGAGAAGAGAGATAGCACATGAAGATATATATATATATATGTGAGAGTGTAAGACGACGAGAGTGAGGGAGAAAACGGACAAAAGTGTGGTAATGTTGGGTTCTAAATTCACCAGTTTCTCCAGTTCGATGGTTCTATTTTTCGAGGGGAAACAAAATTAACTGCGGCTTCCGTCATGCACCACAGCCACAACAGTCATGGTGAATGTTAGACATTTTTATTTATTCACTTATCGGTCTTCACTTACTGGTATTTATTATAATATTCATTATGTATGTGTGTTTCATATCAATAATTATATTCTAATTAATTTGGTACTTATACACCCATAGATATTATTTATATAATATTTTCGTCATGGTTTTCTCAATCTTAAATGGAAAGGCAATTGGTGAATATCTTTGCATTGCCATTTATCTCACAGCATAAATCAATTAATTATATTGACAGTGTAAGTATACTACTTGGCTCAATTTTATTGTAGGAATTTGTTTATTATCCAAAGCCGCGCCAACTTTAAATTAATCTTAACGGTACAGTTAAGATTTGAAAAAAGAATTATCTTGGTTTTTATGTTTTAACATCAAATGTGAATTAAATAGAACAATGAAAAAATGTCTCATATAAATCTAAACTTTTTCTGTAGATTCCATCTACAGTCGTGTGATTTTATTTAATAATAAAATAAATATATCCCATTTTGAAATTCAAATGATAATTTTTTTTACTTATTTCAATTTCTTATGAAGTTCTAGAACTCTGTTTTGTTTAATGCACTGCGTGATTTGTATCAATTCAAAATATAAATTAGATATGAAATACATGAGATGAGAATGAAAAAAAAACAAAAATAATAAACACGTGTGCAAGATTGAGTAGAAGAAGGTATAAAGAAAGAAGAAGAATGAGCGAAAGTGAATGTGAGAGAGAGAAAGAGAGAGTCAGGGACGCGCGACTGAATCGGCTTCTCTCCCGCATTGTTTGTACATTTGTTCGGACGATCGTCACGTTCGAACATGGCACTTCCGGCGTGATACGCGCGTCGTATATCGAGAATGCGAATGTAAAGCGAATACGGAGAATTTAAAAAGTTATTTAGGGACTCGTAATTTTTTTACGTTCAATTTTTCTCTCATTTTTTATTTTTTTATTTTTATTTTTTTTTTTTTTCACTGCGTTATTATTTTACTGGATTGAAACACCGTCGCCACCACAGTTCATTTACAAGACATTCAATCGTTGCGTCTTTCACTTCTTCTACTTCTTCTTCCTCGTCATCTTATTTTTTACTTCACATTTTTATTATACACATTGGTTGAAGATAAATTCTCACGTTTTTTTTTTGTGCATTATGCCGTGCACCAATTCACTGACCGCAAAACTATGTATAGCGATAATGTCGGTATATATGTGTGTATACCACATTTCAATATAAACCCCTTTAAGATGGTTCATGACAGTTGCGTTATTCAACGCAGAAATGTGAATTATTCCAAAACTTTTACGACATAGATTGTAGGTAATCTGTACATTACGCAGATCTCGCATATATATATATATATATTCCAGTTATCTTATAAAACCGACACCATGCAATCTTTTATATTGCAAAAATCTCCGGCTGTGACTGTTTGAAAGTGTATTCATTCAATGATGAAATGAGTTGGTGCAATTATGAAAAATATCAAAACTTTACCACACATTTATATTTCATTAAAATATCCAATATTTTTTGAACAGTTAAATTATAAATAATTAGTATGAATATATTTAGGTGTTTGTAGTAGCATGGCAGTTGATTATTTAAACAGTTGCGAAAATATATTTAGATTTAATAAGGAAATGAATCGTATCGAGTATATTATTCCATTGTGTTAAAAAAAAAATGCGGGAATAAAGAGAAAATGAAGAGGAAAAATGAGAGAATGGGAAATAAAAGTGAGGTGAAATTATAATGGTTTGGTGTGAAGACCTTATCGCATTATATTCTCGGAAACAAAATTATGAAATGTGCGCTCGGTTGAATGAACGGGCACTTCCTATACAACTCATATATATCTGACGGCCTGATGTATGTATGTATGTATGAATGCATGTACACATATACAGGGTATATTGTCCACTATGGCCATTCGTATCTCTTCACTACCGCGTTGCGATATCCACACAGTTCACAGACAGACTTCTGGGAATGACCGCACATCGCACGAAATGCAACTATACCGACACATTTATATATTAGCACACAACGTAACGGGCGGCACAAGCCGGACGTGAATGTTTTAATTGGCGTCCAATCATTCTACAACAACAAATATGTGAGTGAATGCATTTTGTGTAAATATATTTACGTATATATATATATATATATATATATACAAAAATGTATGCACATATGTATACTGTAAAACTCCTCCAATATTTTGCAAAATTTCTGTTTTTTGTTTTTCATTCATTCCTACATTCATATTTCTACTATTATTTTTGTTTTCAACTGTTGGCCAGCACAACTATTTCAATGGATATATATATCTGTCAAATGCACTCACTCTATATCCATACAATACGTACATGATGGAATAAAAAAAAAATTCTTCACAAAAATATTTTTTCGGTGTATAAATCAAATTCATATATAATGCAGCGGTTCGATCAATCTCGATGAGAGAGATTTAATGGTAATCCAGGTATACATCTATGTTCACATGCTATATATTCACAAATGACATGCGTTCAATTAACGAGTGAGAAAGACAGAAATATGAAAATGAAGAAGAATGTGAAATAAATGTAAAAGAGTGAATAGGATGAGAGAGAGAGAGAGAGAAAATGTGTGCAGCTTATGTTCCCTATAAATGCGCGTGTGCACTTGGTGTGCGTTAATTCAATCGCAAACATTGCCTAATTGGCGCAAACCCGACCTATACCATACTCCCATTCTCCCTGCCTCTCTGCCCCTTTGCCGTGAAAGGGACAAGTGAAGGGATCCCAACCAAAAACAATTAAACCAAACAGAATCGCTGAGCATTCGTCATCGTTTATTGCAGTTCGATGATCAATTAGTATAAAAAAATCCACTAAATAATACCCGGAATATTTTATATTAATACACCGCTCTTCATTCAAACGTTCAATTATATTTAGCAATAAAAAAAAAAGAGTATTTTATTCCATTAGAAATATTTTTAATAATGAACAATATTTTATTTTACATATGTTTGATGGAAATTGAGTTGTGTAAAAAGTTATTTTTCATGCAGTGATTGCTGATAGTAAAATTAAATTCTCCATTTATTGATTCCTCATTTTTTTTTGTATTAGAAAATATTTCGTGTTCCGACAATGATTGCAAATGGTTATTAAATATAACGTACATTAAAATGCATTTCGGCCTTTTTCGTTTTTCACTAAGGGAAAATAACTGTTTAGATAAAAGTAAACGGTAACGTTTACAACGATGAATTTTGGTTCAGTAAAGATTGAAAAGACGGACACGAGTTTATGTGCAAAAATATTGAAAAATAAAATGAATAATATAAATAATATTGTTCATTATTAAGGTAAATATATATAAATATATATATTCATTTCTATCCTTCTCTCTCTTATGTGGATGTCGTACGATGTGCCAGAGAAAACTTGTAGGTTTTATCGCATTACTTACACTTATACATGCACACGCGTTGTCGACATTGCTGATAATAAATGCGTTTGCACGTTTATCTTATACATATATATTGTATGTATTTGTGAATACGTATATGTAACCACACAGATTCCGGTGCATTTGCCAGGGAGACTGTGCATATATCTACGTATATATGTGTGTATATATACATAAATATATACAATGTTTCTGCATGAAATGCAAGAAAAAGTAAAAAAGAAATGATGAAAAAATTCGAACCGCAATCGACAGCGCAGCAAATTTATTGCCATTGAATTATATCGAATAATGCTCGCGAGTATATAATACCGTAACAAATTAATTGGAAGTATTTGAATGACGGAAATAAATGATAAACTAAGTAGATTAATTTTATTCATAGCATGTGATAAATATGTAATTTGAGTTTTTTCATTTAATTATCTATCTCTTACTCTCCTTTTCCTCTGTATCCAATATTTTTTTACATATATTTTTGTATCAAGATACAATTCAATTTTTTTTATATAATTCATCATGCATTATAAACATTCAACAATGTTAAATAAATGTAACTGGGTCGAATTTCATTTATAAAATTCCCAATCAGACAAATGACAATAAAACGAAAAACATCAATAATATAATTTAAATGTAAATAAACAAATACTACTGTACACCAATCGACATTTCCCATTGATGATAAATTTTACACCATATTTATGAATATAAATTTAATTAATACCACGCGAAAGAAAAAAAAAATGTCAACCAATCAAATGAATGAATAAATATAAAAAAATAAGAGTAAATAAATTATTATAAAATTACTATATCATATATGAATGCGTATTTGTATATTTTATCATTATTATTATTATTGGTGAGTCGTTTTGCAGTTTCCAGGAAAACGGAGTCAAAGATAACGGTGTATAATATGCAATCCATACAGTATTTTACTATGACCATATATATATATATATATCCATCAACGCTCGCGGCGCCATATCATTGCAGTGCCCGCAGTCTCTCATCGTATATTATATATCAACCATTTACACCAGTGACCTAACTCCAATACTGAATTGTAGGCTTGTAGAGAGTATTCAAACGCAAGAAGTAGGAAAACAGCGAGATAAAAAAATCAAAATGGGAATAAAAATAAAAAATTTTATTGAATGAAGGTTGATTCGGTAAGAGAGTTAGAAGATGGGTTTGCCATCATGCAAGACGCTTCGGCATTTACATGTAATTGCTTTCTACGAATCCACCTACTCAGACCGGCGAGTTGTTTTTGATAAAGGTAATTGCGGGTTTGCCCACGCTAATGCTCTTTTCTATACCCCTCGTTCTCTTCATCGCATTTATTCACTACATGTATTCCACAATAAACACATATATATATATATATATATACAAATATATTTACCAAAACTCACACAAGCGCACATCAACACGAAATCCTTACATGTAACCATAAAGTAAAATATGATATAATACCCATAGAAATAAACATATTTGAATATAAATATATCTACAGTGTGTACGAAAATTATTTAACGATTAATTAGAATTCTCAAAATTTGCTTTTATATAATTAATCATTATGCACAATTTAAAAAAGCAATATGTAATATTGATATAGGTATAGTTGCGAAACGAATTTAACTTTTGGAATATTGATTAAACAAATTGCATAAAGTAGGAAAAAAAAAAAAAATGAAACATATGAAATAGTTAAATTTAATTTATTCATATCGTATTTACAAATCGTAAATAAATGGACATATAATCATAATTAAATGGACAGTTTGATTTTAAATAAATGTTGTATTATAAATCCATTAATTTATAGGTATTGCATTTGATTGTGGTACACCCTATATATTAATGTGTTGTGTCGGTAAAATTCACATGAAAGAATTACGAATCAACCAGGGATATAAGTTGTCGTCACTCGAGCGCGCCTCCTGCTATAATTTAAGTCGTGCCTACTGGTGAAAATAATTAGAATCAGTAGTATTATGTAGACATTCAGAGAGTTAATTTACCTGGAAAAATATATCCGTCATCTGACCTTCATCATTATGAATAATATATATATATGTCATTAGACTCATTAGACTATAATATCCTGTAACAAATCCATTTTTATTTCATTTTATTTTTCATCCATGTATTTACTCAGATATATATTGATGACGTCACTTCCTCAATTAATACAAGAAATACGCGAAGTACTTGTTTACTGTATCGATGCTAGTTAAATACTGGAATCCACATGTACATCTAAGTGTATATTTGCATATCAAACACACTAAATCACTCTGTACACACTTTTTTTTTTCTTCATATCGAAAACAATTTTCTGCTGTCATAATAATACGATTGTTATATACACGTACTTCACATTGACCGTGAGTTCATGCTTTGTCGTGTTTGACGAAAAAAGATAGCGATTACATATATTAACTGCAGTTAACCGATACATTTTATAAAAAGAAATAAAAAAAAAAAGAAAACGAAAATAAAACTGCACATACGAAGAATTTCTTATTTCCATATTTATTAATGTGAATATAGTTATATTTTGACAAGAAAATATACTGTTTTGCGTTCTGTTATCACTTCAGGAGGTATACAACAGGTAATAGATTATAATATAATACATTGTTGTACATATTAATGTAACGAATGTAAATTACATTCAAAATTTTGCTAACACAATTACATATGTATATGAAAATGTTCTTATGAAAAATTGTCCGATAAAAATGGTGACTTTGAAAATGAGGATTCATTTACTTAAGCTTATGTTGGCATTATCGAATCGTTTGAAATTTTTCAAGGTCAATATAATAAACTCTGGCTAGTTGATAAAAATAGTCCGATGCGGTGTCTAACTCGTTTTTCTCGCTTGTGTCTTCTCCCTTTCAATCTCCCCTTCACCTTCTCCCATTCGCTCACAAAATAACCTTCAACATTAGTATATAGTTAGGTTGCGTTGATGACAAGTGGCAGTATTTTTATATCTCAAATAATTCCATGTGATATAACCTCTGCCAAAGTTTTCCTTTGCGCTATCTATTTCACATCAGTGAACTATGATTGATAAAAAAATAAAAAATATATTCAAAGTCAAGTTTATTTTTTTGCCATTTACTCAATGATTTTCCTACAACATTTCTTATTACAAACCACCATTGAATATAATTCAAGTTGATTAACTCATTATCGGCATATGACCAAAGAATATCAATTAACAGTTAAATCGCAGGTTCGCCAGGGTTTTTTTCGTACATTCTTTTTTATTCATTCATTTTTTTTTATTACTGAGAAAATGAGTAACGAGTTCTACATTATAATACGAGTTCAATTTAATTTTATTTTTTAATTTCTATCTAAGTTATTATTATCGGTGTTCTTTTCTTTTACGTTCCTTCAGTTTTCCCAGTATCATTTATGTAAATGGTGATTCTATGACTGTTACAAATAACAAATGATTGGTGGATACATGTATAATATATTTTACTTCACATATCTCTGTAACTACTCGCGCGTGTTTCTATTTATATATATATATATATATATCCCCTATGACCTCCACTCATATATTGACTGTGCTCGTGATTATTGTCACTCCTCGGATTCATAATTGCTTGCCTTCTAAATTTACGCACACATACACACGCTCTTCTATATATATATATATATATATATATATATATATATATTTATTCATTTATTATATTTAAATGTGTCCATTAACTCGGAGAAAGTGTAAATAACTTCATCAAGTGTCACATCTATATACCGATAGAATAATATATATGTGACACTTCGTCATATCTGTCAAATTCAGTAGCTATACAGGTATTGAAGAAAATAGAGATATAAAAAGAATTCCGTGGCATCTCGGAGAATAATTATTCATTGGAATTTTTCCGAACGAAATAAATAGACACGAGAATGATGAGAAGTAGGTAAAAAAAAAAAAAGTTGAAAATTATAAAAAAATTCTGTAGCTTTGTCAGTTGAATTTTATTTTTATTTTTTCATCACTTCCCCCTTTCGATGATTCACTGAAAAATTTTTAGACTTCCACACACTTATACACTCTTTGTGTCTATTCGAACTATTCTTATGTATTCTGATATGACTATTGCATCAAAATATTTCATCAGATTAATTCGATAACTCAAGTATTCCGGATGTATATTTATTTATGTGCCCATCATGACAAAAAACCTAATCAATGAAATGCGACAAAGGATTGAAAAAAAGGTGGTCACATATGGACACATATATGAATATAAATATATATGTATACTGTAAATGAACACACATGTATACAAAATGCGTTGAAGATCGATGGGCTGACTCAAGACTGATAATCAATTTAACTACACAATTCGCTCAAATAGCAGTAGTCTATACATAAATATTTTGTATATATATGTCGATTTGTGTGGCCGTGTGCAATTAAATGTGAACACAGTTACGTAGTGCTAAATTTCGAGATCTGTAATAACTGTATTGAAACTGCATAAGAGCCAACTTAAAAAGAAATATAATTTTAGTTTAATTTAAAGATAAAATTTTTCGTATCCATTAAACTAACTGTTAATTCAATAAAAAATACAAAAAATAGAGGCTGTTAAAATGACAATTCTGCATTTTTTAAAGCATATAAAATCAACTATTGATTCGAAAGAATAAAAATATTTGAATAACATTGAAAATAAAAATTAAACATTTTCTTTTCACATAAAATTATCAATGGATAAGTTAAAACACGATTTAATTTTTTGTTTTACCAAATACCAATATTCATCATGAGAGAGTACATTGGACAATCGTGTTTGCATATATACAGCCAATTTTATATAAATATAATTTTCGACAGCGGTTTTATCCATACACCTTATGAGTCAGCTCTTTATATTCCTAATATAATGTATACCGCCACGCAATGTAGCAGTCATTGAGGCCTCACTATCGCGCCTTACTGTCAAACCAAGAGATAATATTGGAAAAAAAAAAACGAAAGATAAAGAACATACATACATATAAACCCCAAGAGTAAAACGATTACACAATCCATAAGAGTGAGCGCGAAGCTCACAACCACACAACAGCGACAAGCTGTCTGCAATGTTATTATCGAAATGCTCTTGAGAGCAAAGTCTTTTTTTTTTTCTCGTTTTTTTCTCTTGTTTGCTCGAGCATTGTTGTGTTCATTCGTTCCCTCTTGGTCTCTCTCACTCCCTCACCCTCACACTATTGCTTTCTCTCCTATATTGTGATGCTCTTATTCACTTCAAGTCCTATGCCGCCGCACACTGTCGCCGTCGATACTTTACGATCGTTATATATATATATATATACAACGAAACTTGATTCGACTTTTTCACTCTCTCTCTGTATCGTTCATTTTTTGATCGTAAATTTTTTCTGAGAACGAGGGTTGCCCGCCAATATCCTGCACAAAATACTTGGAACAAAACAGAGAGTCGAGCGCCTGTATATATGTATGTATTATTTGATATTGTCGTTGGTGCGCACGCGCTTCTCATATAATACAACTATATACACTCGATTTCAAATCTAATGTGTTGTACAGATACCCATCTCTATTGTGTAATGCTGGAGAAATAAAATAGAATGAAACAAAAATACATAAGTTGCAATAATTAAGTGAAATAAAATCGAAAGATGATGAAACTGAAAATAGAAATATTTATGATAAACAAATTTGTTTTGTATTATTCAACCAAGTGAGAGTTGACATCGCAGTCGAGAGGTTAAATATCTTACGGGCGTTTTTGTATACATATATATATATATATATAGATGTGATACACTTGAACTATCCCGAGCTTAGGAAAGACGAGCGTGTGGTACATAACCATTAGTCATCCGTTGGTTGTCGGCAAATCGTCGTGTCATTCATTTGTAACTTCCACACACTTCTGTCTATTCGTCTATTCTCATCAAGTATGGATGAGTTTGTTGATCGGTGGTGGTAGTTGGGTTTTGTAATTTTTTTTCTCTCTACATTTCGGGTGAATATACATATAATTTTATCTTGTTAGGCTTCTGACCACCATGGGAAATAGCCTGGTCATATGGTGTGTCCCTTTGCTTCTAAATCTTAAATCCCTGTATAAATATATGTATCGTTATATTGCTTATCGATCAATCTAATCACCAGGCTGATTAATGATGGCCAAGTATGAGATGTGAAGGGTGAGTGGTAGAGAGAATGTATGATTGGGACTATACAGAGAAAAATTGTAAAAATATACATGAACGAGTGGGATGATTGGTAATTGATGATAAGATAATCGATTTGTTTTCTACAATAGGTATAATACAATAGTATCGAATTGTGTCATATGTGTGCGATACAGGATGGTGTCTTGGGATTGTATTTATTTTTGCGTGTAATTGTATCTATGGGTGTACAATTGTTATTGAGAGATTTGAGAAAGATTGTGAAAATAATTGTAGTGCAGTTAATAACATATTGCAATAAATAGTTCTTCGGCGAATAAATAATTTTTTTGTTGTATGTTGCCTTGAGGTATATATGAGATAAATAAATATGGATGATGATATGATGAGTGATAGATATTTTGTCAGCTATGAAAAATTATTTAATTGTTTTCGGAAATATCTTTGAAGATAGGTGTGTATACATGTGTTTGAATATTCGCCAATTATGTGTGACTGGATGTTAATTGCACAATGTGCAAAACGAGGGGAGTAGGTGAGTGATTGAATTAGTGATGAAACAATCAATCAAGTAATATGTATTGTGTATGCAGTAGATGTATCATATAATGGACTGTTTATCAGAAAATTTGTTGAGTTGTATCAATAATTAATTTATATTTGTTAAAATTGGATATTTGCGGGCGTAATATTCTGTGTACAGTTGCGAATTGTTTGTGAATGAATTTTCAATATGAATCATTTGACAAATCGATATAATAATAATATTTCAATGCAAATCATTGTCTTTAATTGTTTATGGTATATCAATTTCGTCTATTGTATTTTAATTAATGAGAGTTGTGGAGAAACGACAACATAATATATATATTTATTATGTTGCTTAGAGAATAGCTCCCGGACGCGTAGAATGTTAAGAGACACTTTGCCAATTGTTCAGTGCAATTTTATGATGTATTCTAAACGCATATAATATATTTGCATTTTGAAAAATATGTGACAAAACTGTACTGACGACAAATGGTTTTTCCTTTTTTTTTTTCGGCTACGTAATGGTCAACACATATTTTCACAAAAACCAATGAATATATAATGAATTATACGACATTTAATGGTTGTGTAGAGTGAAAAAATTCTGCAACTCAACAGTAATGTGTTTGACAAAAGCACATTAAATTATTTTTTTAATTCTCATCATCACAAGGAAATTATTAAAATATTGGTTGATTATGCAATTGTATTTTAATGCACAGTGTAAGAACGGTGAATTAATTAATTTTCTTTTGTGAAATAACTGAAATAGACGTATTGATTGATTTATTGATTGACAGATTGCTGAAAAAAAAGACAACAATAAATGGAAAAAATTAACAAAAAATTTTCATAAGGACAATTGAATAAATATTTGCTCGTTCTTTTCTATCGCTAGATGAGAATATTATGCGGTTACTTATTTGCAATATATATATATATATATATATATATATATATGGTATGTACATTGAAGCGAATTGCGTCACATCACTGGTGAGCTGGCTAGACACGGCGACGCCAACCACTCGCACTATTGTACAAATACCTCTATAGAGATACGTATGTTCCATATTTATCTATATACCACTACTATATTTACACATCTTTAAATGCTTCTATATATATATATATATATGTATATATATTTACGTGACTGCAACGAAATGTGTACCATGCAGTACTTCCGACTCTGTTTCGATTCAAACCATCATAGAATATTATTTTCATTTATTTACATAATTTGTTGTCCTTTTTATTTTTTTATTTTATTTTTTTTTATTTCACTTTACATTTTATTGCAGGTCATCAGGTCAATTCTTTTCAATTTGACTGATTATAAAAAATGCTTACGCGTGTGCCCGACTGGATATTTAAGATTATAAAATTCGGTCAAGCCCCACTGTAGTTGTTCGTGTCACGGAATTTCATCCGATTATATATTCAATTAGAATTAAAAGTGTAATAAAAAGACAAGAAGGTTATTCCATATTTATTAATGTATAATGGTGAAGGATATAAATGTTGTACATATTTATATACAATTCTCACAATTACATAGGTATTTATTTTATAAATGTATAATTAATTTAAATTTAATTATTTTGTGTAGAAGAGACGAAAATAAAATAAAACGTAACATTGAATAAATCGAAATACAATTTGTATGCACACTTTGTTACTTCCCGCTTTGTCTTCTTTTTTTTTTCTCTCATAGATTAAAAAAAATTCAGTGCGATAAAAACTACTGGAAGCATTATTCTAGGTCCGATACACATATATATGTATATATGTATAGATACGTGAGTGTGCATATGGTACAGGGTTTTAACAATGATACAATAGTCATCGTCAACTCGTTGTCCTCGTCACTGCACGTCGTTGAATCCACTCTCCTTCTACCTTTTTTATTTCTCATCTCGTTCCTTCTTTTTTTCTTGTCCGTTCCCCTCATTCACTCTCCCTCTCTTTCCCTCATTCACATACCTTCTCTGGACTCTTGTGTATGTGTCGCACGTAACTCTACGCGTCCTCGGCCTTGAGCATATCAGCCCCCATGTCAGTGCAAAAGAAACGAACGAGTATGTGGGAAATGCGGGTGCACTGGTTGTCCGTGACGTTCGCAATCTGTATATCTTTTTTTTCGCCTTCAATTCACCTATTTGTTCTTCCGTTTTGTATCCTTTTTTTTTAAATTGTTTTTTTTTTTTTCACTCTCTTCAATTTGCAATTTATCTGTTCATTTAATATATTTAAATTTTCGTAATGTTTGAGGTATTTAAGTGGAAATTCAGGGAATTGTTTATGTTTATTTTATCATTTTAAATAAAGCCTAGGTTTATCTAATTTATGTATAATAAAATTGGTTATAACTTCAAATTGTTAGCCTGCAATTTTTCTGTGCAACATGATCAGAATTACATGTTGGATAGTGGAGAAATTATGGTATTCCATTCTGTTATTTTTAACGATTTATTAAAAAGAAATTTTATGTGAAAGAAAAAGGAAACTGAATAGCATTATCATTTGTTACCTATATACATATATGAGTGTGTGCATTCATTCGTTGTAATTATTCCTAGTGTACAGTATGATAAAGTTATCATTCGAGAAGCATTAAATTGCGGAGATGTTCATGAATATATATATATATATATATACATGAGGATATTTTTTCGAGATACGGAAAAATGAATTGCTGTATACGAACCATTAAACATGATACTATGTGTATAATATTATCAAAATTTTATACGAAGTCCATTTTGATAAGATTCATATGTCAATACAAATTATAATCTTTCTGATAATTAAAAGAATTATTTCAAAAAATATATTTATACAATTTTATTTAATTTTCTAGTAGACAAACTGTCATGTAAATATATATAAATATGATAATATAAATCATGTCATATAACCGATGACCTATACCATCTCCTTTCAGATAACGCTCACTGCATACTATCTTGTATTTTCTACTTTGCCATTTGTACTTTTATAGAAAAAAAATCCGCATGCATATATTCCAATCAATAGTTTGTTTCTTTCTGATGTAAATTTTTAAACGTAATAAATTCAAATACTCAAATCAATCATCCGTTTTGATCGAGGTCACAAACAAAAAGACACAACATCGAGAGAAGGTAAGAGTTATATAGCGATGGCTTTAGGAGACTATCGTTCTGTTTACTATTAAAATAGATATCATACATGATGGCAAATGTTGAAAAGTGAAAAGAAAAAAATGAAATAATAAAAAAATAGGAAGAAAAACGATGGGATTTAAATCGCAGCTGCGTACACACCATCATATATTTACTACATGTACATATACGTATCTATATAGTTTATTATCAATTGTCGATATTTTTTTATCGGAAGGAATCTCTCATCATTGAATAACTCCTGCCATTATATTTCAATATCATTCTTTTCAAATGAAAAAACATAAAATAAAAATAAAGTAGCAAAACATAAAAATAAAAATCATGAAATAATGTATTTATATGAATGTCTTGAAAAATATCTGCTGTTATATTTTTATTATTATTTTTTTTTCCAAGATAAACTTTCAATTTTCAAGTGTCATTCACTATGTAAATAATCTATTTCAATCTCGCTATACACTGACGGACATATGTATACATACATTTATCGAATAGATGTATTTCATGATTGACAGCAAATTCATAATACACTCGTTCGATATATACACTGGTATCATACATATACGATTGGTAGACCCTAAAATATTTGCAGATCGTCGTACACAAATGACATTGCCTGCAACATCAGAACGAAAATATGCCATGTCAATTTCAATTGTGGCATAACACGAAAAATAAAAAAATAAAATGAAAAAATAATAAAAATAGGAGGAGGGAAAAATTGGAAAAAATTCTTTTTTCACATAAGAAAATTGACAATGCAATTGTGATGCTATATATAAAAGGTAAAACTACATGATCCGATGTTAAAATTATTTTTCCGAAGGTTCAACTGATCTAAAGAAAATCATGTAAACTTATATATACACATATGATTATATAGACGTGAAAAGTTACAACTATATAGAACTGCTGTCGACCCTTCGCCAGTGAAAAGAAAAACGCATTCAACGACATAAATACATACCTATACATGTTTTTATATGAAATAACGAGGGTATATGGATACAGGGAGAGAGATAAAAAGAGAGCGCGCGAAAAAATAAACACTTCGGTCCGTTTTTCGAAGAGCGCGAATAAAAAAAAAAAAGAAAAGCGAGTGAGACGTGTGTATCATGCATAGGGTGGCAGAATATATTGAATTCCATTGGCCCAATTCTCACGTGTCCTATATCCACATCTAAACACGCGAACGGTTTTTCCAGTAGGAAAAAAATGTGAAGGGACCACAGTGGGCCCTGTACAAGACCAGGATATACTGAGTATTATATATAGGCATATTTGTGTGTGTATAGATGTGTATGTGTTTGCTGAATGTGTCTGTGTTCATGTGTAAATGTGTTCATACGAAAGAAATGAACGCTAACTGTATGAGTGAACGAACAACTGAATGGGTTTTATGTAGTGAAAATATTCGGTTCAAG
Source organism: Galerucella tenella (assembly GCA_910591685.1). NCBI lineage: Eukaryota > Metazoa > Arthropoda > Insecta > Coleoptera > Chrysomelidae > Galerucella > Galerucella tenella. Next base: position 6,233 of record CAJUYH010003495.1, on the reverse strand, counting down.
AATTCGAAAATAAAAATTTAACGACGCTTAAAGGCTTTCCCAAAACGAGTATATACATATATATGTGCATGTATATATCGTGAACAATGAGTATATATGATGAACGAATCGGAGGCTGTGCCCTGAGGTTTCATATTTATAATAAATTTCACCACATATATACAATCATCTATTTCAACGGAAATAGCTAAAATATATAATTGATATTTATTCAAGATATTGATAAAAAAAGAATCAAATAATTGTAATTTGTTAAATTTGAAAAAAAGATTATCAACATATTATTGATAAAAGAATATTGGTGTGTACATGTTAAATATATTATAAATGAAATGTCAATAAAAATTTTAATTTTAAAATATTTACCATACATTCCAGTAAATCAAATATATTTATTCAAATGCAATGAATCATTTATAAAATATTCAAATTCATATGAAGTAAAATTATAATAACTAATAACTAATTACCAATAATAAAAACATATATATTCAAAATGGATAATCAAAGTAAAATATAGAAAGAAATTTTTCGACGTTGAATATAATCTTTTGTGATGTGGGCGTTGACAATTATCCCTAAACTCAAAATTCACCACTATTTCCTTCCTTTCCACAACCATGATCCCTCATTACCTCTTCCTCAATGTCTGTCTCTATCCCTCGTCCAATATATCTCCGTCTTTTATATATATGAAACCCGTAATTACACGGTCCCAGTTGTTTTCGAGTCATTGGTATTAGTGCTACCCACGTGTCTGTTGCATTTATACATATACATACATATACAGTGTATTATATATGAGAGTGTGTTGATCACACAAATGTGTTTTGTGTGCACACAACGACAACAGAGAGCATGGTGGAACGTCCTGTAGCCCAGTTGTGCCCACTACACGGTCCTGCTTCTCCTCCGTTCGCTATACGCCATATGTTACTGCTGGCCGTCTCTTAAAGTCTGTCCTTCTTTTTCCACGTGCCACTGCAGACACTCTCAAGCTCAATCCACAATAGTTATATACAATAAATATATACGCTCATAATCATAAAGACATTATTCGTACATAGGGTAAAGTGGTTAAATACACCCCGCATTTTAAACTAAAAAAGTAACTTTAAAAATTGTCATGTATTTCAATGTATTGTTTCATGAATGTGCGTGCAAAGTGTATACATTGTTACTAAAACTGGTAGAACGAGTGGTACATCACCGATTCACAAGTTGGAATATAATGCAAGTGGGGCGTTTTCCCCGCTGGAGTGTATTCAACCACTTTATCCTATATATCACTTACAACGTGTCTATAAACTTATTTTGAAGGTGGAAAAAAATTGAGATGTCAAAATGAAAAATACGAAACAAATCATTCGAATGTGGCATTGAGTTTCGTATTATGATGATTATAGAGTACAGTGATAATGATTGTAAAGTGATATTACGTATGTGATGGTGAAAATACTGTAAACCGGAAAGATACATCTCACAACTGTTGACATTAAAATAAAATTACATATATATATATATAAAATAAAGCATTCGGGACAATGGATACCGAGCCACGGATATCGTGTGTTACAAAACTTTCACATCCGGACACAATAAAATGCATAAAATATATAGATATACACATATACTACCCTGAACATAAATAAATAAATATATTTAACAGTTCACAATTTCCTCAAGACATATATATATTTATTTATTATTTTTTAATTCTTTTTCTTATTTTCAGTTCTACTGTCAATCTATAGCAACAGCTCTGTAATTTAATTTCAATTTCCATCACTGCACAATTAAAAAAAATATAACAAGCCGAAATATTTTACAATAAAGAAATTTTATACATAAACAGCTGTACAATAATTGCTATTGGCTTTATCTTATATCGAACGAAAAAATAGATACTATTTTCAAAATATCTCTACTGTCAATCTGTTATACTAGTTATTATCAAAAACGTTGTGAGACGTGCCTTAATTGGGACATATATATATATATAAAAATGTGTATGCATGTGTGTATATGGATGATAGACGAATACAAAATGTACCATACGAGAAGAGAGCCCAGTGAAAGATTGTGGACACGACTGCCGCGAGGGTGTTAGTGGCTGAGGCATCTGTTGAGGAACACGCAAAAATATCAGCTGTGTTCCTTAAAGTCCGGTTGGTTTGTTGCTGACTAGGCTCTGATACAGCACACTCAGCCCCGATGAAATAAACCATGTTGGCAACGTCGCCTGCACCATCGCATACACACTGACTACACTCTCGTATACACATATATATATATATAATATAATCTCTCATTTTTTATCTTTCATTCTCTCATCCCGTTTTCTTGCACACTCTCGCTCTCACTTTAGCTGTTACGATATAATAATTTTATTATTACTTTCTTGTCAATTTAGAAACTGATGTTTATATATATATATATATATATATATATATATATATATATATATGAGTTTTGAATAAACGAAATTATATTTTAATGTTAATTGCCAGTGTAACTTGAGACGAAACAACTGCCACACATATTTCTCGTTCTCGGTCGATTTTTATTTGTGAATATTATAAGTCAGGGTCAAATTAAATAGCAGGGTATTAAAAGGAGCACGTTTAATATTTTACGAAATATATATATATTTTTCTTTTTTTCGTGTTGTTAAGATTTTTTATTTATTTGTTGATTTTTTTTTTTCCTTTTTTTTTGGGAATTAATGCCAATCGGTTAGGTATGAATTGTCAAATAAATCTTGTTTTATACATCTATATATAAAGTATTGTAGGGGAATGAAAAAAAAATTATAAAGAATATACTACAAAACAGACGTGGAACAAAAGTTTGAACGATGCATATACAGAAATCAATGGGGTGGAAATGTATGTACTTATGTATACATATGGATACGTATTGGAAATAATATTCAACCGTTTTGCGTTTCTCGTAAATATGTATATTTATACATTTACTCTAAGAAGAAAAATACACATAGATAATTCAATATTTTTCAATGACATTGGCACAAGCTGAAGAAAGAGGAAAAAGAAATTTGTTGAATATTGTGTTAAATTTCCAATATAAATTATTATATATTTCTTTTTCTCATCATCAATATATATGTAATATATAATTCTCTCACCACATTGCACATACACATTTTGCATTGTATCCCCTAAAAATATTCCCATCGCATTATTGTATTCAACCAAACAATAACACTGTCATGTAATCGACCGAAAAAAAAAAGGAAAAAAATCGTTAAGCAAAAGTAATCATCACCAAATATTGCGAATGAAATATAAAAAAGAAAATAAACAAAGCTAAACCAAAAAGAAAATGATGGAGGAGAATTGAAAGAACCAAAAATAAAAAAAAAATGTATATATATATAAAACTACGCGACCACACGTTCCCTATACGTCTTCTCATATATACTTATATGATGGAACGTTAACGATCCATCTTCCCATCAGGGCGTTAAATTTTATGGGCTCGCGTCCAACCAGCGAATTTTCATTTGGATATTTTTATGGTCCTACACAATTTAAACCGATGTCAATTCGATTATTTGAGATACTCTTTAGTATATGCTGCAGCTGAAAAAGGGCCCGAGCCATTTGTGAATTGCACCGTGTACATGTATTTATATATATATATGTTTCTTTTTTTCGACTTTGTATAGCTCCATTTTCCTTATGCTTTCTCGAGAATGTCAAGATATTGAAAAGCGTGCCGGTGCGGAACGCAGAATTCAAATAGGCGCTCCTAAGAAAAACCGAAATAGAAAGAGAGAGAGAGAAGTAAAGAAGGTTTTTTTCGTTTGACGCTTTTCTTTTTAAAGTATATGTGCATATAGTCTTTTAAAAGATCTCAACGAATTTTTCCTGCATTTTGTACTGTGTCGGCAGCGCGTGAATACCTCCTGTATCGAAATACATGCACATACATGCATATATATATATTGAAAGCCAGCTGTGGGTGCTGTGTTATATTTTTGCATTATAAAAAAAAATAAAATAAATATCAATTTGCAATATTAAAATAACAGCTCGTTATTGTCATTAGTTCGACGTTAATTTGATTGTACATTAATAATTTCAGTTAAATTCACTTGGATATTGAATTGATTATTGAAATTTAATATTTATCTATGATCGATTATAAATTAATATTTCGCATGAGAAATATTCCGAAAATAATTTGTATAATATTTGAATGAATGAAATGGGATTTATCATAAATCAGTAGATACTGACGATTTTCATTTGAAGTTTGTAATAATATTGCTCAATATTTCAGTGAGATATTATTGCTCTATACAATTTCAAATATATAAATATGCTAATAGTAGTTTGACAATAGTTCAGTGGACAATATTATAAAATTATAATACTACGTATATATATATATAATAAACTGTGATTTTTTCATATGGCCTTTGTGTATTAAAAAATTCAGTAGCAGCCTTTTTAAATGCTTCATCATGATCTTAATCTCCCAAAATTCATTTTCAATTCCTACATATATATATATATATATGTAAAAAAAAAGGTACATGGACACAATACAATTTTCATAGTCATCACACCATTGCATTACCGCAAAATCATCCTCATTGCCATTGTGTCGTCAATGTTCCACTGCGGATTTGAGGATGATACAAAAAAAAAATTATTCAATATATAAAAGCCATCTATGAAAATCCTAATGACTCGGTACTTATACGTACATATATGTGTGTTTGTTGAAATATTCTCAGCACGCCCAGCATCAAGAATATCATTTTTCGTCGTCACGCGGCGCCTGTGGATCATATTTTTGTTTTTCACAAAATGGTCACAGCTGCATCCGGATAATTTTCACATCGAATTTTATATATATGATGTTTTTATACCATACAAATCGTATTTAATTCCCAGTGGACCGCGCTTATATGTGTTGGGGAACACACAAAAGTATTCCAAGCATATTCGTATACAACAGGGTGCACACAGGGCGTATGTATATATATATGTTTAACACACGCCAACTGATGATGCGTGTGGTACAGTATGTGTGAGCATAAGATGATGAGTGACGTGTCCCGTTTTTGGCGAAGGATTTGCAGCGCGCGCGTGATGTGTCTCGCAATGCAGACACAACAAAAATAATGGAAAATAATAATAATAATATGAAATAAGAAGACTGGCAGGGGGAATAAAAGAAAAGAAAACGAGGAAGAAACGACGAAAAGATAAAATGTCCTGATGGTTTTCATTCATACGAAATGCGTATCGCAGCGACGCTTCCATATAATATGCAGATATGGAAAGTACGTGTTATGACAAGTTTCCTTCTTATGTACAACACACACGCATCGTGTGTAACAGTTTTATATATTTTTTTTTTTTTTTTTGACATGTCCCTGACACGACGACAACTACTGCAATGACGATGTGCTCTCTCTTTTACAGCAAATACAAGTATAATATGTGCGTGTGTGTGTGTGTGTGTGCGCGCAATGTGAAAATATATTCGCGCCACATCTGACGTGTAATTTTGGTGGTTTTTATGACGAAAATGTCGGAAGTCGTGTGTCATATATGAATTTTTCGGCCTGATGTGCATATGTCAACTTAAATATGGACAGATAATCCTATACTACACTTGCACGCACTCATTATTCATTCAATATATATACATCTACATTTACGTCAAGAAATAATAATAATAATGATAATAATAATAAATTGGTGAATAACAATTGGTTTGTCCAAGACAAAAATGTATACTTTTTTATTATCAATTTTCAATGGACGTAGAATAATTGAAAATGAAGAAAAAAAACTATTTATATTTTATTGATTTTCCAAAAAGTAAACACTATATCTATCATGTAATAGTAAATATAGCAATATTCCAATTTATTTCACTGCACATACAAATACATCAGTATCAGAATTAATTTTTCTGCCAATAACAAAATAACTTTTGCTCCTGTACACACACCATTAAACGTGATATATATACAATTAATAGTTTTTATGGTAAAAAATTTGGAAAATAAAATTTCTGGACACGTTGAGTGACAGTTAAATTAATTTGGCAATCACACACAGTAATCCAAAGATATTTGTCGAGTAATCCTCGAGAGAGTGCGGTAACAATAGCCCGGTGTAAAGGCACATCCCGCGGGAAATAGCTTTGAAGTATCTATATATATATATATAGATACTTCAAAGCTA
>CAJUYH010003494.1:0-32187 GCA_910591685.1 Galerucella tenella | reverse complement strand
GGTATCAGAAGTCTGGTGAGTTGACATACATGCTTCTAGGTTTGTAAAGTATGCTCTCTTGTCATTGTTCCAAGCAGTATCTTGATTTGCTGCATGTTATCCTACATTGTATTTCTGGAAAAAAAAACACTTCCAAGAATGATTAGTTTTCTTGAAAAACATGTTGGAAAACCTGCAGCATTACTATCTGTCTTCTTTCAAAATTTTCTACATGGTTTAGCGAAATGCCGCATGTCGCCACAAATATTGCATTTTTCCTTCTTGAAAAGCTATAGCTGCTTCTTATTTGATTCCTAGTTTGAAATTTTTTCCTTTGCTGCACATTCATAATCCTTGTGGTTAATTTGCTGTCACTGATTTTTGTATCTATCTGGTTAAGCTGTAAAGTTACGTTTGGTACAGTGATAACTTTGGTATTGATATCTTTTGGCAGTGTCACATGATAAAATGATAATTTTTACTTGCCAGTCCACAGTTTAAAGGATCTAATGCTTTGCTTCAGCATCCATTGCTCGCCACGTCATACAATTCTTTTGCTTCAAACAGAGTTCTTATTTCCAAATTCTATAAAGGAAAAACTCCTGTATGTATGAGCTTTGAAATGTTCGGAATTTCGTTATATCCTGATTAAAAATAACTTTGTAATAGTTATATGACATGTAAGAATAAGTGGAGTTCATATATTTTTTGTAAAGTTTTAAAGCGTATGACAAAAGATCTGGTCAATGGAAAGAGTCTGACAGTTATAGATACTACTTTAGAGAAATGTTCAAATGTAAAAATCAGCCATACATAAGTCACCCATATTTTGAGTTGCCTTTCTCACCTGGTATAGTGGACGTAATATTTTTAATGCAGCTATCTAATCGTATATCCCCTTCAAGTTATATTGCGGACTATGACGGTATCGTATCGAATTACAGTCGAACAAAGAGCCGACAACTTTAAGTTCGCACAATATTTATTACGGCAAAAGTATACCTGTCCAGGTGTCAGGTGTCACAAGGCGAACTCCATTAGCACGAAGTTTTTCAAAGCACATGAGAATCTACCTACTGAGAACCTAAAGTTTCATCTATGTGAAAATAAGTTACGTCAGATCAATCTTACTCTAAAAGCCATGATTAACCAAAACAGAAGTGAATTATAATTCTGAAAAAATATAAAATAAATTACCCGACGGTAGAATTTGTTACTCATTGATTTTATTTTATAATTAGCAAGCTTTAATTTTAAATAACAATTAATAATTATCCGTCTCCACAAAGTACAAACAATTTTACTACTCACGTTTACATACTAAATACTACTTTTCGCTTTCAAACTTTTTTTTTCTTGCATACATCCATTCATATTTCTTCAGACATACCACTCTCGGCCTTTAACAGTGCTGCTAGTAGAGCATAGACCTAAGATTGGACGTCGTCGTGTGTCGGTCCCCGTGCCGAACAGGTGAAATTCACCTGTCCATGTCCGGTCACTTTTTTAATCACCTGGTGCTACGAAAAAATAGATTGCTGGTTTGTCGATGGGTCGAGAAGTAATGTTTTAAATTTAGTTATAACGAAATTAGGGGAGAAAATCCCATTCACTTTTAATATGTGCGGTGTTTCTTCTTAGAGCTGCGAATTTCTATGGAACGGTTACTTCCCTTAAGAATAGGTTATTGATAAATAAAATTTCGACCTAATGAATAAATGAAACATTTATAACGGAAAGCCTCGTTTGATTCCTAGAACGTGCCCTCCTGCATCCCCCTGACGTAAAGCTTCCCAAACATGTACCTATGTTATGATTATTATTTTACAACTGGAAACAGCCCATCAATTACAAATTTGATCAACAAGTGACCAAGGACATTTTAAATAAGATAATTTCGAAATTATTTGATGCAAATGTAGTAGTGGCAATTTTTAATGGTAAGGGGGCAGAATTAAAAGTAGGCTATATTGAAAATTGATCATTCAATTTATCCATGTGATAATTTCCCTAAATTATTTGTATATGCTATTATGTTCCTCATTTATTAAAATGTATCCTAGATGTTCTAGAGAATTTTTTTTCTTATAACTGGGGAATGGGAGGTCCCAATGATCATCCGTCACCGATGGATTTTAAATACTAGTTGAGATCGTTGGAAAAAGCTCTGCTGCTATTTTCAAGGAAAATCAGGATACGATGGAGACTGAAGATTCCTGCTTGGTAAGTGTATTTAAGTAAACCAACAAAGAGCCAATAGGAATTTGTTTTACCCAAACAATGTTGTCCAAACTATTACCACCCGGAAAAGTGGAGGAAAAAACTGATGAAGAAAAACCTTTTTCCGATCCAAATGGTCTTGTTGAACCAATATATTTCGAGAACGAAATAATTTCTGACAAAGTATTAATTATTACGGACCAATTTGAAATGAAAAAAGTAAATACGGAGGCATTAAGATGCATTACAGGGTATGTGGCTTATACATTCAGGAATAAACATCCACTTCGGGAATACCTACGAAACAGCTAACTACATATCCTCTTCAAGGGTTGGAAATTCTATCTAGAGGTTCACTGTCAAACCCGACACAAGAATTATGGGAAGTTGCTAAAAAAATGACTGACTGGGCACCCGAGAAGCTCAAAACAGTGAAGCGAGAATATAGAATTTGTGGAATGGAGTGAGAAACCTTCTTTCACATACTGTCAAAGTCGAATGAAACGCACAAGACAAACACCAAAATTCATAAAAATCCAATTAGCTCCAATGATTCATGGTAAGCAGTATTAGAATTACTTCAATTGTGACCTTAAAAACGTAGATCTGTTTGATGGGGATAGCAGGTGTTTAAATAATGCAGTCTTAGCCTAATCTAGTTGTGCGTTTCATTTGACTTTGACTGTACATGCAGATTGCATGTAATACGGACACTTACCTAGAAGCCTGCAGGCATCCTGAAATTCCTTCTGGTCAACACGACTAAGGCTTCTTTCAGTTATTTTTCCCACTCATTTTTCATGTGTTGAAAAAATTCCTGTGCATCCAAATTAATGTTCAATAATAGGTTCGGCAAAAGTATTCCCAGCATCAGAAGAAATCTGTAGTGTAAAAAAATAATCAATAATACTGAACAATATAAACAAAAAAATGTCTCGATATTTTGTTTAGTGATTAATTGTATATATTTTTAAAAAAAACCTTATATCATTGTTAACGTCCTCCATCTCTATTCAATATTACCACCTTCGCCAGATGAAAATGAATCTACTGTTGTAGAATCAAGAATTCGCTACCTTTTCATAAATTATGGGTTATTTGCCCGTGATAATGATGTAAACTTTTGCCTGAGTTGATTAAATGACATTTCTGATATATTTCTGCAGAAAAGGCATTTAATCTTAAGGTTGAAAGATCCAATATTATAGCAACCCGGAAATAGTAATATTTTTATGCTGACAGGTTATTATATAAGAGACCGCAAGGTTATAAGAATTAAATCAAAGGCTTTGGTAAAAATTTCTCGGAATATAACTTAAATGTGGTGGTTAAAAACCGCTACAGTCTTTGATTTGGAGGATTTAATAAGAATTGCATTGAAACGGAAATTTAAAATTGGGAAATGTGAATTTTATAGAGTTCAAATTAATCAAAATTTTGCAAACATTATCAGTAAAATCTTTTTCAAAAAAATGATAGTCAACAATATAATGAATCATTATGAATATGGCAAAAAACGAGAGTAGAAATGAAGTAATACTTAAATTTTTTTCTCTTTTATAATAAATAAAAAATACGGAGCTGGGATAAATATGGAGCCAAGTAAATATATTTTGAAAGAAAAGAACGATATTTATGAAAATTTGCAGGTGAGTGCAATGGAACAAAATGCATCTGATGTACATTTTTTTGTTAATAATATACTTCCGGCTTAACCGGAAATGCCATCAACTTCTTTAATTTAAATGGGACACCCTATATATTATTACAGATTTTGAAATAGCTTGTTATTTTGAAATCATACATACTGGGTTTAGTATGAAAAAATTTATAAAAACGAGGAATAACACTGTTAGTTGTACAATAGGTGTACATTTCATTATTCTAGAATAATGAGAAACAAAATTACTTCAAATGTTCAAAATGCTCGTCGTTTACTTGCTGACAATATGCCATCCTATCAACAAATTCTTGAGTCACTCTTTCCAAGACATCTCCACGTATTAGTTCACAGTCATCAATAGTTCTTTGTCTCAATTCCTGTAAGCTTGTTGGTCGTCTAATGTGAACACGTGATTTTAGATAACCCCAAAGAAAAAATTTAACGGACCAAGATCCGGAGAACGAGCAGGCCACTCTATGAATCCTCTAAGTACCATCCATCGATTTGGAAAATTCGCATCCAGAAAATCCCTAACCCGTCTATCATGGTGGGAAGGTGCTCCATCTTGTTGAAACCAAACATTTTGTGGTAATTGCCCATTTTGTTGAAGTGCATTTTTGTGGTATGAATGACTCGTTATGATTGACAGATTGGGATGCTTTATTTAACAATATTAATACCGAGCAATGTGTTAGTCAGTTCTACTCTGTACTTAATAGCATGATTGATATTCTCGTCCCTAAGAATTCATCTTAATATAAAAAATTCCCATCATGGTACAGCGTTAGCACAATAAAGGTTGTTCGAGAGAAGAGTAAATATCATAAGCTGTGGAAAAAGCCTAATAACCCTGTTGACTACTTGACATTTAAACTTCTTCGGGGTCAATCAAAGTTTTCGATCAAAGAAGATTATAATAGTTATATTGTTAATTGTGAGAGGGATTTGATCAAAAATCCTAAAAATATTTGGCAGTTTGTAAAATCTAAAGGGAAAAATTCTTCTTCTATCAATTCAATTTCCCACCACAAAGTACTGGTGACTGATGGACAAGCTATCTGTGACATTATTTCGGAGTTCTTTTCGTCTTCGTTTACTCAAAACAATAATGCGAAAAAGCTTGATCTGGATCACACCAAGACTTTCTCCAACATTCACATTTCTACATACAGAATTGAAATAGAAACTATTGAAGAAAAAATCAAAACTCTTTCCCGCAAACCTGCAGGTCCCGATTCCATTCCCACGTGTTTAATAAAACATTGTGTTAAGGTGATCTCCCATCCATTGCTTTTAATATTCAATAAATCATTATTTGAAGGAGTCTTTCCACAAGCTTGGAAAAAAGCACTAGTAGTGCCTATCCCAAAGAGCGGCAACTCTCGTTTAGTTAAAAATTATAGACCTATTTCTAAACTGTGTATTTTATCGAAATTGTTGGAGTGGATAATATTCGATTTTTTGTTTTTTTATGTTGTAAACTTTTTAAATCCTCAGCACCATGGTTTTATTAGAGAAAGATCAGTTGAAACAAATCTGTTTGAATATTGTGAGTACATTTTAGAAAATTTAAATAAACATCTACAGATTGACGCGGTATATATATTGACTTTAGTAAGGCATTTGACAAAATAGACCACAATATAATGATCAAAAAACTTGCGGACATAGGGTTACATGGTAATCTTTTATTAAGGTCAGCTCTTATTTAACCAACTGAACTCAATCTGTGACCATCGGACAGTTTTGTTCAAGGTATATTAAGATTATATCAGGAGTACCTCAAGGATCTCACCTAGGCCCATTATTGTTTAATATTTACATTAATGACATTTCACAATGTTTCAGATTTAGTAAATTCCTGATGTATGCCGATGATTTAAAAGTGTATCATCCTATGAAGGAACCAAATGATGCAAATTATCTACAGGAAGATCTCAATAGACTTCAAACGTATTGTGAAAATGACAGCTTATTCTTAAATTTGAAAAGATGCCATCAGATTACTTTTACTCGTAATGGAAATGTCTGTAAAAGTACATATACTATTAATAATAAAAAACTTAATAGCGTTACTCAACTTAAAGATTTAGGTGTTATATTCGATCAAAAGTTGTTGTTTGACGAACACATATTATATGTCTCTAAGAAAGCCAACAAAATGTTAGGATTTATAATGCGTACTTCTCTCGATTTTAAAAATATACAAACCCTTCGCTCCTTATATATGGCTTATGTTAATAGCGTATATTAATGTCCTTTTCGGTCATTTGGAATCCGCAGTATGATGTCCATAAAAATAGATTATCCGTCGTTGAAAATAAATTTATCCGATTTGCAATGAAGAAATGTTTTCCAGGTTGTACAGATAAACAAATTGTTCGACAGAACCTTAACATGGTTGCCGATATAAAATTTATATTTAAATGTGTTAATGGTTTAATAGACTCCTCACCTAGTGTAGGCTCTTTATCATTTTTGGTACCAGCATACAATACAAGAAATAAACATACCTTCATAACGAACCAAGCAAATACCAATTATTATCTAAATTCTCCACTGAATCGTTGCTGCAAAGCTTTTAATAAAATATTGTTGTGACCTCTCCACAGTTGATATTTTTTCTTCTACTCTGAGAACTTTTGACAAGCTGATTGGGGTCATTGTTAATGCTTTTATAGTTTTAAAATGTTCCTACTTTTTTTTCTTCTGATATTTATTAATACTGTAGTTTTACAATATCTGTTTTACTCTCAATGTTAGTTTATTTTACGTGTTTTGTAACAAATATTAGGAATACTACTTTGGGCTCGTTCTGTTTGTATTCCAATTATGTATAAATTTAGTAGATCCAAATACTTGTCACCATTCAAGTTTCCGTCGATAAAAAATGGGCCATCGGAAAAAACGCAAAAAGCAAAATTTCCGTCGATCTTACAGATGTCCATTAGCCGTTGGCCAAATTCCAGCCGTCGGTCAAAATCATCGTCTGACAATTCTTGAACCAAATTCTTGAACCAACTGTACCTTATACGAATGATACTTTTCACTTTTTATTATCTTTCCTACAGAACGTCGACTGATACCATGGCTTAGTGCCAAATTTGTGGTGGAAGTTTGAGGTGATTATTCTAAATCTAGTCTTTTCTGGTCAATAACCACTATCAACGCCTTTTAATTTTATATTACAAGAAAAAATTGTCGACTGTATATTGAATATGACCAAACAAAGTTTTCCCATTACAAAGACACAGTTATGTGACAGTGTTCGAATACTTATGACTGAACTGAAGAGACCCAACTCTTTTCCAGACAATCGGCCACAAAAATATTGGTACGAAGCCTTTCTTAATGGTCACAAACAAATCAGTGGAAGACTCTAAGAAAGACAGTGATGTAGAAAATTGATGCTTCCAATTTGTGTAGTGGAGAGCGAGGATGTTTTTCATTATGGGATTATAATAAAAGTGGATCGTCTAAAGCTAAAGAAAGACTTGACGGTGAAATGTATGACGAAGGCGGGGAATTATTGGAAGTGGCCAACGAACTATGATGGTTTGATGTACTCAGAAAAATATTTGATATGTGAAATTAAAAAACCAAAGGTGAAAATGCGAGAGGACTTTTCAATATAATCGATTTTCCGAAAGAAATTACTCAATTTCCAGTTGGTGGTTAGCTAACTAATGTTGGGATTTTGAGAATTTACCTACCTATAAGCTACAGAATCTGTAAGATGTAGGATCTGTAACTTGAACCTTCACAGATTTGTAAAATTTGCTGTTCTGGAAACAAATCTGTAAGAGTGATATTTACAGATCTTCACCTTTTAGGTTTCAACTTCACTTTTATTTATAATGTCAAAATTCTAACCTCAAAACCATTAAAAGTATTTAAAAGCTGTGTGTGTACCGACCTGGTAAACCTTATTGATATTCTCACACTTTGTAATGAAATAATAGCGTGAGTGAACTACTGGAATGATATATTTAACATGTTATTTATTTATTTAAATATACGTATTTTGTAGAACGCAAGTTGTAAAAGAAAGGACCAAAAATACGTCTCCAGCGCAATTGGTGTTATACTCACAATTCATGGAAAATGATGACAGTAATACTATAAACCTTTTACTTTAGATCCCATTTATTTAATAAGAAAGTGGAAAGAACTAATGGCGCAATTGAATGCGCAATTATTTAAATGCTTTGTAAAAAGACTGTGAATTAGTTATTATAACTTTTACTACGAGGGGAATTTCTAAATTATTCTCCATAACATGAGATCTTAAATTATGAATTGTCTAAAATGCCTGTCTGGCATATCAAACGGGTTTAACTGATCCCTTGAGTATCTTCGTTAGATTCTCATATGGTTTCTGGAAATACGGAAAGTGTATTTTATAATAATACCATAAAAAATATGTACAAAACGATTCTCATCCTCTTTCAACAGAATATTTAATTGTCCGTTCATATTAATGTGAATGATGTTCACTTAAAAACCTAATAATCACTAAAAACCACAAAAAAACTGAAAACTTTACAACTTTTTAACTAATAATTCACGAAAAATTATGATAATACTCAATTTTATTCACAGGATAAGAAAAACATACAATGGTTAATTGAAAAAACTTCTAAGCTCTGTTTAAAAATAGGCTAGCAAATTTTCCACGTGCTGGTCAAAGCTATCTATTATAAATGGGCATGTACCAAATTTCAATTCGCGTGGCTGAAAAAATACAAAAATCTAATACTAGTAATTTATAGAGTACGAAACATGAAGGCTATTATCTTCAAAACATCTAATTTCGAATTTAACCCTAATAAGTAATCTCGACTTATATACCAACTCCGTGAACAGGTACCTACCTAATTTAAAAAATCTCTTTCTTGCAGGTTTTTTTTGGTAAAACTTAATTTAACGTAATAATTTCGAATATGAAATCTTCTATTAGATGGGTTTCGGAAGAATAAAGGTACCATTTTAATTTCAGTTTGCGATGGAGAACTGCTTATTAGCTTCCTGTTAATAACAAGGGCTATGAAAATAATCTTTTTAAAGCAATAAATCCAAGTTACAGCAGAAAATTACTAAAACCAATTTATCCCGTACGAGCCAAAAATGTGTCTAATAAGAACTATGTTCAGCCTGTTACGTTTTTCGTTTTGAAACTATTTTATTTAGTTCATTTTTGCGGCTCACTAGTCACCTCCTCTCAAGTTTCCACTCAATTTCTAAGCATGCCCTTCCCTTGTCGCATTAGCCACTTAAAAAAACAATAATAATTACCCTTATTGGATCAGGCAAGTTTAAGGCAAGTTCACGGAAATTGCAAGGCCAGCCATAGGCAAGATTCAGCGGTTTTCGTCAAGTTCCTGTGCCGTTCCTGTTCTTACTGGAGCTATCGCTGCCACTTGCAAATAGCTGCAATCAGCCCAGCCCCTTGGGATAAGATCCTTCGTATTATCTTCACCATGTATAAGATTTTAATTTGTCGTGTTGATTATTATAAATTGTTATTTTTCAAGTTTGGTTTTTTGTAATATTCAATTCATGTGAATTTTTGGAAGATTCTATGAAGTTAATTTGATATATTCAATTATTGTATTAATTATTTATAATTTATCAACCTGCACTAGAGCTTGAGGGTTTTTTAGAGCCATCGGTGTACCAATAAAAGTATGCTATTTAATGTTCATCCTTACGTAGGACCCATTCATCTTTATTTGGAATAAGGACGGTATAAGGCAGACCGTAGTTTACAGTTAGGGGCATTTCATAAGAGGTCTCTGTATAAGACTGTATTTGCATTTACTAATATGCACAACTCTATATCTTGTTCATCTAGCCTACCTTTCCAGAAATATTTGGAGAGGAGTTAGGTCTAGAAGGATTTACATGGCTATTGACGGTCTGGTACTGATGGAACCAGAGAGCTCAGCTTGGGCCGTTAGCTGTAAAGCTTTCGACCACCAAGCAATCATTGGTCTTACAATCACCACATTTATCCAGGGGATTTGTTTGGGACCCAAGCCCCAAGATTTTCCACAGATTTTGCGACATGTCCAGAAAGATAGTCTGTCCTCATGGATATATATTTCCAAGTATGCGTTCCATGAAGTTTTTTATCTAGGATAATTTTCAAAATATTTCACTTCCGCAGCAAAAGGAAAAACCTCACCATTACAGGAAAGTGGTTAAAGTAACACCAATTTTCTTTTCCTAGTGAAGGGAACTATCACGTTTTACCAGCATTAACAGACTCTTTGGCACCAACTGTGGCCGTCGTCCAACATCTTTGGAATTATATTATATGCTACCCTTCCTGACTTGGCCCTTGTTAAGATACGCTTGCATACGCTTGTAGTTCTGCCTCTCTTCCTTCGAGAGTGCTAAGCAGATTATCCATCAAGAGTGATCACAGTAGGGAAGATCTTCACATACCAAGAGAAAATTTAATCCTAAAGATACAATCCACAAGAAGCTAAACAAGGGAGAGTTAATTGTGCAATACAATTCAGGAGGGATTTGCGTTGTAAAATGAAGAGATCGGCGTGAAATATTGGAAATTTCTAATGAACATGATGCAGACATGCTACACGACGTGGGCGAGAAAAAAACAAAGCCCATTTTTCATTGATTCATTTGATTGGGTTGTGTTCAACAGCCCAGACTTCAGCTGAATCTTTGTACAATTTAATCAATCAATATAATCATTTATGGGTGCTTTTGATCATTCTGGATCTCTCTCTCCTACTATTCTCTGGTCACTTTCCTCAACCGGACCCTGCTTAATATTACGTAAGTCATCGATTGGCGGTTATTTTACTAGGAGTTTGCTGTGTTTCTGCTTTGGCACGTGGCTCCGTTACATGTGACGTTTTCTTCGAGTCCACTGATATGTATAGTGCTGAAGTTTTGATATCCTGAATGCTGGTTCAGGACCAGCGAATGAAGGATCAAATCCTAGCTTTGCTAAAGTATTTACTATTTCTTTGCCTGCTACTCCCATGGGCCCAGAAACCCTCTTAAGTGTCACCATATTGTGGTTTGCCAGGATTAAGAGTTTTTGAAGTCATATTTATTGTTTCCAGTACTGCCTGAATATGTGGAGTATGAGGATCTTTCAGCTTCTATAACCCTTTTCATTTCAGCGTATATTTTCGCCTTGAATAGGGATGGAAAATTTTCCAACGATGCGTAAAAAAATGGATATGAGTGAATGTTATGCATTTACCGACTGAAATTCTTGAATAAGCTACAACTTTTTTATTATTGTGAACATGATATAAAATTCATAATGTGTAGGAAACTCAACCACATTGTTAGCTGGGTCACCCCTTCAGATATTTTTTTTATTATTAATACTGTTTGGCAGGTTAAATAATTGGTTTTGCCTAACATGTAACCTCAATTTACAATGAACATGTACCACTAACAATACACTGCATTGATTGAAGGATTATTTAAAACTGTTTTAGTTTATATAAAAACATGAACGTCAAGAAGCAAAATGTATGTTTGTGTAGAGATAGTTTTGTATTCATACATTGCTACAAAATTGCTGCTCTTCCTACAGTACATTCGCAGCTCTGCAATTTCTTCACGCATCCTTTTTAATAATTCCGTCCCCAAGAAGGTGCAATCTCAGCTAAGCTGCAAATATTAGCGTTAGGTATATAATACGAAGAAGCGTCTAACAAGTATTAGTTGAGATTTTTCCACTTGCCAGATTGAATGCAAATATTGGTATCAACTTAATAATACAAGGCGACATCTAAGAGATATTACTTGAGGTTTTTACAGGGTCGATGATGGTCTGCAGCCTGCGTGAGCAATGATGGAACGGCTGTAACTATTTGTCCGATAACAAAACTGTTCTTATAGGGTCCAATTTTGTAGTAATAGGCGAAGAGGATTCTTGTAAAAGGTGGGACAACAAGAAAAAATAATATGTCCAGGTTATGAGTCCATAACTATTAAAGTTATACAATAAGTCAATGGGTGGCGTTGATGAGCAAGATTCTGTGCTGAGTTTATACAGATTCGATTTAGGTTTCAGAAAATAAACGATTCGTATAATTATTCATTCAGTTGATTTGGCTATAACCAATTCATGGCTTGAGTATAAAGTACAAGCGAAGCAATTAGGAATTCCGAGAAAAAATCTTCAGATTTATATGCGTGTCGGATATATGTGACCGAGATGAGAAGTTTATAATCAAATGGGTCCTAACTAGTACCCAGACCTACTCATCCCTAAGGTAATGCCTACCAGCCAAACCCACCTCAGACTTGCCGTTACTCCCGCCTCGCAATCACTACCCTAGCATATTTCAATACTTCTATCACTCCTACCTCTCACATGCCTACCTCCTTCCATGATGCTCAACACTTCGCCGCTTACCTTCATCCATTCCTTCTCGCCCCTCAACATTATCTCCACCATGTTTTCCCTAGTATTTCCGTTTTCCCGTCTTCCCAAGTTTCTTCTCCAACATGTCCCACATCATCCTCCATTCCACACCTCTCACACACTCCAGTCTATCTTTTTCCAATCTTGTGGAAGTACCCTACTCTCGACCCACTTCCAGTGTGCATCTACGTCAAGAAGTAGTTCACCTCCTCGAATTTCCGGTCCATTCAATCTTAATCGCTCCTTTTAGCGTGGTCTCATACTCCTCCCACCTTCTCTCCATTTTCTCCTCCATACATTCCTCTACTTCCTCTCTGTTCGCACTCCTCCAGCGTTACTGTCTGGAATATGTGGCTGAATCTCTTATGCTAACAAAAGACCAAGAATAGGCAGACTCTCACATTCTGAAGAAGTATTACCTGAATGAAGATATTTATTAGGCTTTAAGTTCGCGGACGGATAACATAAAAGTACCTCGTACTGATGAGGCGCAAATATGCCGAAACCGGTCTACATGTAATGTTGTCCCTTTTAATTGCTAACCAAAATGGTTGGTTTGAATATCTTGTAGATATGCCAGCCCCGTTTGACTGCGAAGTGTAATCCAATATCCGTCGGGGCCTAGAGTCCGGGAAGTAGTTGTTTCTTCTTAGTTGAACGGTCACTGTCAAATAGTTTTCAAAACTTATAAAGCGTTGAAATAATAATTATTCTGCGATATCTAAGGGCTGCTATTTATATCTTGAGCCTTGGCTTACCAAGTGTTTACATGCGCCATCTGATGTTTCCAATTGAAAGTTTGATCTTTTCAACCATAACCTTATTCAGAACGTTTTGTCATTTAAGTATAACTCGTGTTATCTACAGCGACTTGAAGAAATGAGAAAAAATGGAATTAACTCGTGAACATTTTCGTGCGATGATTTTTTACGACTTTCGACGTGGCTCATCAAGACAAGAGAGTGCATCGATCAACTCACTTCGACTTTTGGCGATGAAGCCCCATCCTCGGCCACTGTTAAACGCTGACATAACGAATTTAATCGTGGCCGCAGTGCGCTCGGGGACGAAAGTCGTGAAGGTCGTCCACAATCAGTTGTTCTGCCACAAAACATCGATGCTGTGCACGAAATGATAAAGCAAGATCGACATGTGACATATCGCGAGATAGAGGCATTAGTATGACAAGCATAAATAAGATATTGCATGAACATTTAGCTGTTAAAAAGATTTGTTCGCGTTGGATCATGCATAATTTGACAAAATCTCAAAAAGATGCTCGTGTCAATGTGTGCAAAGAAATGCTCAAGAAATACAATCGCGGTGCAACAAAAGCTGTGTATAATATCTACACAGGTGACGAATCTTGGATCTATGCATATGAGCCCGAAACAAAACAGCAATCCACTGTATGGGTCTTCCAAAACGAGCCCAATTTCTTCGGAATAACTGGACATGTGGCAGTCGTGCCGTTAGAGCAACGTAGAACGGTGAATTCTGAATGGTACATAACCAGAAGTGCCAGAAGTGCTTCGTGAAATACGAAAAAACAACCGGCAACGAAGGATCATTCTTCATCATGACAATGCCAGTTCTGACACATCGGCTAAAACAACCACCTATTTGACTGGCCAAAACGTCGAATTGATGGATCATCCTCCGTACAACCCTGATTTGGCACCAAATGACTCCTTTTTATTCCCGCATATCAAGAATAAATTACGTGGCCAACGTTTTTCGGCGCCTGAAGAAGCTGTTGATGCATTCAAACACCATGTTTTGGAGGTACTTACCTCAATCGAAATGGAAAAAGTGTTACGAAAATTGGTTCGGGCGCATGCAAAAGTGTATTGATCATCATGGAGAATACTTCGAAAAACAATAAAGCCATTTTTAATAATAAATTACTGTCTTTTCATTATTAGGCTCAAAATATAATTCAAGTTTCTCAGGAGAATTCAACTACAGGGAACGGTTTATTCCAAAAAGTGAATACGTTTATGTTAAAATAACTAATTCATATTATCATCCTGTAGTATTGAAATAAAAACTCTTATGATTATGAGCAGTTTTTACAGTGCAATTGAAAAAATATCCAAAAAACGTTAATATCATGCTTAAAACATGTTATATTATGTTTAAAATCCCTACATAGATTTGTCATTGTATGAAGTAATATTCAAATAGATAGTCACGCAACGATTGATACCTAAAATTGTAACTAGCAAGATCATTGAGAACAATCGTTGAAAATGACACAAGGAAATATCCAAGATATTTTCCTTTTAAAGATATATTATAAAATAGGTGCTGTTTTGGGCCTCAATTCTTTGAACTTCAACGGTAAAAACATATATTTGCAATTGTTTGTACTAGCATGCACTTCACTTTCTAGTATTGAATTGTATTTCTTAATATTTACCATACATACGGATTTTTTAATAATATTTCTGCAATCTTTGGATACCTTACCTCGTTTCTTTTTGACCACTACAACTTTTATTCAGTTGATCGTACATAGGAATAATTGGAAACGATTTTTCATTCTGCTCTTTGATATAAATACTAAGCTTGGTAAAATGTGCGTATCAAAATCAGTAGTATTTATAAGAGGCTTGCTTACTCTGGCATTATTTATGGTGATGATGACGATATTGATTAGTAACAGACATACTATGTTCTTCAATAATTCAGAATTGGGACCATTTATGTTGATCAACGCTCAAATTATAATTACAACTGTTTTTGTCTTCGAAACTTCTCTGGTACTAATAAATAAACAGAAAATGTGTTATAGAATAATTGAGGATACATGCCAGAAGAAACTGTATGATAAGTATAAACTTGCGGAAGATTTTAGAATGATGAAGAATGTCCATAAGAAGTTGTACAAAATAATTGAAGAGTTGAACACATTATTTGGTTTAAATGTATTGTCAATAGTAACTATGGCATGCTTCAGATTGGTTTTTGTCATCAATTTTAATTTGAAAACCATTTTTGGACGAGAGGAATTGAGTGTGAGGGAAATTATTTATAACTATGCTTATTTGTCTTTACTTTTGGTAAGTATCGTGAATTATTTTATTGTCGATAGTAACGTACAATTATTTATTCTTATTATTGAATACCGATCACTTTCTTATTTTTAAATTTTTTTCATTTCAAAACATTTATTTACCCCGCTTCAACTTCTATGAGTTATTAGCGGGGGAGACAATACAATTTTACAGTAACAGTTACAATTTTTTAGTGATAGTTACAATTTTACAATAACATAATATAAGAATAAGAGGTATAAATAATTATAACAGTTTTTCTAAATTTTTGATTTAAGTTCAATGTCTTTTAGATAGGACCGAGGATTTCATTTTCATTTGATGAAAGTATAATTATTAACTCCAAGAGCTCATCCATATAGAAAGAACTGGTACACTTGATAAATAAAGATCTTATGAAATTGTGTTAGAATTATTTAAACCAGAAATATAGATATAAATGTAATATGAAAGATGATCATAATTAAGAATACAAATTGAGAATATTACGATTGTTAAAATTACAATTGAGAAATTGTTTAAATACTATAACTTATTGGCAACAACCCGACGTTCTTTGAATTGTATGTTTCATGCAGGTAACTAGGTACATTTATTTTATTTTTTGACTACTTACTAATATAATTTGTATTATAATTTGTATTATCAAACTTTTATTTGAATACATTTTCAAGTCCTTTTTTGTATTTTGTAATTTTGTATTTCAACAATTTCTTAAATGTAATTTTAACAATCGTAATATTCCCTTTTTTGTATTGTTAATTATATGATCATCTTTCAAATTACATTTATATCTATAGTTCTGGTTTAAACAATTCTAACATAATTTCATAAGATCTTTATTTATTAAGTGTACCATTTCTTTCCATTGTAGCCTGATGATGGTAATAATGAACCGAAACTAGTAGCATCATATGTGTCCTTTGGGGGAATATAATGAAATTTATTGTGGTTTGGACTTTGAGTTTTATTGAACCATTGGTTTGGGTATAATTATTAGGTTGGATCTTAGTTTGTTGGTTTTTCTTGCTGTGTCATACATTGGACATTCCAGTAGGATTTGTTTCACTGTGATCACTGTGTGACAATTTTGACAGGTGGGTGCGGGTTCTTTTTCCATGAGGTGTTGGTGTGTTAAGTGTGCCCGATACCCAGTATATTCAGTATAACTTTTGGTCCCTTCTTTTGTAGGAGGTAGGGAGGACTGTTGTTACTTGTGGTTTGATTTCTTTTAATTTGTTATCTGTTCTATGCCAAATCGACTGCCATTGTTGATATATCAAGGTTTTGATGGTGGATTTGTGATCTATATGTGGATATTTTCCTAGCATGGGTGCATTGATAATTGGATATTGACAAGCTAGGCGGTAATTCAATTAAACACGAAGGAGTTTCTAGTTTGGTGATTAATGAAAGATTAAGCTCTATGATATTAAGCCCCAATCGTTAAATTCTCTCATGAAAAGGTGATTTTTTGATTGCTTTACGCTCATAGAAAGAACTCTTGTGATTTTTAAGCACAGAAGAGTAAGATTGGTTATGGGGATTTGCAGATATTCGAAAAGCATAATTTAATAAGAGCAGTTGGCATCGTAGGTATAAGGGTGCTTCAGATGCCAGGGCTTGAATGCTGGCTATGGGACTACTCCTAAAGGCACCTAGTGATGAATGTAATGCTGTAGATTAAATTACATTTAGTTTTCTCAAAGAGGTTTTATTTGCAGCTTCGTAACAGATAGCACCATAGTCAAGTCACTCCTCCTCAATGATTTATAAAAATTAAGTTATAGAGTTGCAGTATCTACACCCCACGTGGTATGGGATGGAACTTTGATTGTATTTTCTTGGTTGACATGATTGCTGCAAATATGTTATGTGGGGTTCCCAGTTTAATTTTTGATCAAAAATGAGACCCAAGAAATTTGTTTTGTCTGCATTGGATATACTTAGGATTATTATGTAAATACAAAATTAAATCTAGTTCACATTTACTTTCACTGAAATTTATGTAGTGTGTTTTTTCAGTGGAGAGTGGAAATCCAGTTTAAAGAGTCCATTAATACTCTAATGTATTCAAAACATTTTGTAGATAGATGTTGTTGGGATTAACAGGGCTTCTTTCTTCTTTTTCATTTATTCAATTAATTTTACAAACAATTACCAGTAGAAAACAAAATGAATAGGCTTGTATGCATCAGTGAGCAGAGCTCAGGTACTGCTATGCTCAGTGCCGTATTTAGCACTTATACTGCCAGGGACGATTTTCTAGAATTTCTAAACAGGCCATGTCAGCCGTTGGCGTTGACGTTTACTTACAAGGGCCATGTCAGTAGTTTCAAGCCACGGAGCGACCTTCCGATTAAACCCGTGTCTCAGACCGGCCCCCACTAGTGATGCTAGAAAATGGTAGGGCCGTCGTCAGTCGTTTTTGACTGACATGGCAGCATAAGTGTTAGGTTAGGGACAACTGCTCAGGAAGTCTTACTCCCATGGGAAATAAATGTGATCCATAAGTATAAGTCTTTAGAAATTATTATTTTTTGTGGACAACGGCCTCACCACACTAAAAATACCAGTTCTCGGGTACTAGTTGATTTAAAAGATATACATTATTGATAGTGACAGTTTCAACAGTTTTATGGAATTATTAACGCACTTATGTGAATACACGACTCGGCCTGCGCGACCTCGTCGTGCAAACTTCACATGCGTGCGTTAATAATGTCCATATCCCACTAATTACGTGAATATCCATTCCCGTACTAGTTAGTTAAACTACTATTCCTTCCTTTGGGCTGCTAAAAAATACTTTCTCTGCTCTGCTTTATTTTTGGCGTTCGTATGATTGGTTGGGTGTTCGTATTATTATTGTGTTTTCGGTAAGGTAGGCAAAAAAGTTCTTGAGTACACTGACCTTTCACGTGAGTTTGTCAAAGATTTTTGTTAAATGTTTCTATTTTTGGGTTTATTCGGTGTGTCACACATACAAGAAACGCTTTAGCAGCCTTTAACTATCAACTGCACTCCTAATCCTCCCTAATTAGTTTGAATAGAGTCACCCGGTTTTTCAAGCGCATAATATTCATGACTTCCATATTTTCGAGTGCTCTATACATAATTTCTCAATAAATATTTTACACTTCGATATTTCCATGTAGATAGTCACGTGAATTTTTTTTAATCAAATTGTTTGAAAAAAAGTTATTCACACAAATAACTGCTATGCAATATGATCAACACTACTTTAATTTTGACAATTTACTACGATTTTTGCGCAATATTAGGAATTGTCCCTAGTAGTTCTGTGAATACAAAATCCTATTATCAGTTACCTCTGATAATTTTGTTAGTTGGTTCGGGATTCCACGTAGCAATTTTGAAGTTTAAATATTACAGGCATATTGAACTTGGTATGTGGTTGATGGATACAACACTTTTAGAAATATTTTGTGTGGTGAATATTTATCAATTAATTTATTACACACAAAATTGGACAACATTTTTCATGTTACTCTTAGATTTGGACAAGACAATTGGAAAAGTTCGTGAATCAGAATTGACAACATTTTTGAGATGTTTCTGTATTGTTGGGCTAATTTTATTAGTGATCAGCTTCTTCATTGGTACCTCGAGAGCATACAACCTAGACTGTTTAGCTGCTTCATTTAATGTTATAACTTCTACTCAGATGATTACCGTAACCGCTTTTATTTTCGATATTTCTAAACGTCTAGCAAAAGGACAAGAAGCGTTATGTGATCAACTGCGAATTTTCTGCGAAACTCAACCCTTCCATAGAGCAGAACGTAATAATATTTTGAGGAAACTGGAATGTATTTCTAGGAATGTTTATTTTACGAGTGAATACATGAACATTGTAGTCGGTAAAGTCATTTTGACGACCATTCTGATCGCTTGCTATAAGATAGTTGTTATAGTACAGTTTACTTTGAAAATTGGGTTTTCACAGATGGATCTAAATTTGCTAGTCATTGTTAATTATTCGTATATAATAATTTTTTTCGTAAGTATATATTTTATTAATACATTTATTCACGATCCCAAATGACGGACATTTTGATTAGTCAGGATAACTTGGATACAATTCGAAATTTTCGTAGTGTAATACGGCAGTGTATGAAAGTACGGAAAATGCATATGCTGTGATAAAGTGAAATTCTTGGCGTTAGTTCAATCATGATGATCAGTAATTTTGATCATTATTAACAAATACGCATCACCTGTTCAAAGATATTATTTTCCAATATTTCAGGACTTTATATTGACACTATGTTATGGGAAGCATATTGAGTACCTATATATCGAAACAAATTTTATTAGAACCCGCAGCTTAAGCTGAGAATCTCAACATACTTTGAAATTTAAACTGAAAATTGAACCGAATTTGCAGTTTTAACTAGAATTCCAACACAGAATTGACAGTTTAAGTACAAGAGAGAGGCATCTTGAGAGATTGAAAATCCCAAGTCTTTTGAACGTACAGTTTAGTCGAAGCCTGGAGGTCAAGTATCTAAGAATTATAATAGATCCAAAACTTACCTGAAATTTACACCTTCTTAATAAAATAAATGGAGGGGAAATGGCTCCGATGGACGATTAGTAACATGAAAACTGAATCCACGGAACGGACATAACCGTGGTGAGACCAAAAGCAAATCAACTGAGCTAAAGCTTTACGGCCAGTGCATTGGAAACCGTACTCAATTTTCGGTCTCTTGTTCTGTACGTCAAGCGGGAATCACTGCATATATAGGCTATAATACAATGGAAACCAGCATTCATAATCATTCCAGAATAATCTCAAACTCGCTCCTTTGAAAGGGTAGTGGCAACATACTGGCCAAAATCAAATACAATCAACAATAGAACATCCAACTAAACTATAACCAGCCTATATCCAAACCTGACAGTGGAACAGTGGTGATGGAACAATTCTGTCATAGGGCGGGTATTATAAACATGTCTTGAAGTTAACTTTTTGAATTTAACAGTCAAGTTACCTTTAGGTTTTAAAAGATCAGTTTTATAAAAGTTTCATTAGAAAAAATTGAAGAACGTGTCGCGGGACACACGGTAAGAGATTTAGTTCCTTTCAAACAATAATCAAGTTTTTCGAATCAATAAATAAATACACATATTTATTTTACTCTGGATGAAACTTCATTTAACAAAAATATACAGTAGTATTAATTATAAAAATCTTATCATTAAGTTGATTGGCACAAAGTACATATTAAATATTCTATTAACTGTAATTAATAATACAATGTATGCTGACAATCAACATTTTGCGCCAAAGAGACTAGCTCTGAGACTGAGGAGAGAGCGCGAGAGCCCACGCGCTCAAGGCACATAACGTAACAACGTAACGTAACGTTCAGATCTTTCGCGTCACTACCTCCCTCGCTCCAAGTAACCTAACAGTCAGACCAACCTAACATAAAGAACTAAAATTCTAAAAAAAAGAATAGCCTTGAGCATAGAAAAATATTCTCTATTGCCTAGAGTTTTGGGATTTTGACTTTAGTTTTATGGTCTAGTTTTGATTTGTCTTTATATGTGTATTTGTTATTTCGTTTCCAGTGTCGAATTTTTATTTTATTTGTTCCTGTCTGAATGGATAGACGAGCCATAAACTTTTCCAATGAGGAAATTGAATCTTTTCTATCATTACTGTAGTTCTGTTTCGTTCCACAAATTGAAATGGTCCAGCCAATTCCTTAATATCCTTTGTCGCCGAATGCCTTTAACAATATATTCATAGCATCATCTTCATCGTCGGTCAAAAGTTCCTCAAAAATATCTTGCATATCGTTTGTTAATAATGCAGAATTCAAAGAAAACAAAGTAAAACAATCAAAATATTCACAAAATAATCAATTGAGATTATAAATGCCAAATTGTTGACAGAACCGACAGAACAGAGCAGCTATCAAATCAAGAAAACCTGGTTTTTCCATGAAGTTAACTTTAATCGACACCTCTTCTATCCGACAAAGTTAACTCCGCCATTTTGAAGTTAACTATAACATGTGACGTCATTCTACAAGTTAACTTCTAGTTATATGTCAAACTAGTTTTATTATACCCATCCGTAAGCGTACTAATGTCGTACGGTACCTATTTTTATAAAAAAATATCTTATAGTCAACTCAATGTAATAGCTAAGTAAGATACTCTAAATTTTGCTAAATTGAGTTATCTATCAGAAAGTAAACTTCATACGAAGCAGAAATCAATGTAATAAGTGGCTTAGTAGGAAAAAACTTGAGTTACTTTGCTCAACTTACATTTTGGCAACAATATATAGAAACTTATTTATGTTTTTTCAATGGTTAGGTATTTTTTTCAATGTTAGGTCATTGTCTACCCACGATTCGTACAAATAAACAATATTTTCGTAAATCGCGATTATACTTATATCACCAATTTTATTTCGACATTTTCGTCAAAAAAACCAATTGGTTTCTGCAAACCCCTAAGCGTTTCACTAGAATTGGGGAGATTTGAATCTTCCAGCATTTTTTTCAGAAACTTCCACTGGTCGGGACCACTTTAAATTCTAAGTAAAATATATTGATCACGTGACGTATTACTTGGAAATGGTAATTTCCGTCTTTCTCGATAAGAGACAGGCGTGATCTCTTTTTTTCCGGGACTACATAGCATTTGATTAGGGCTATTCTCGAGTCATTAACAAATATGTTTGCATTCAGTTTTGGTTTAGAGAAAAAAAAATGGGTTTAACAAATATAACCTTATAATTCGAATAATGAGTGATTTTCCTTATTTGTATGTTTTATTTATATTTAAATAATCTCGATAACGAAAATAATTTGAAGTATGCATGTATTAAATGGGTGTCCACATTGGATGTGTGGACGTCCCTTGGTCCTCGGAGTCCATCTATGTTTAATAAAACTCTCTGGCTCACTGTAAAACTGTACTTATATTTATTGATTACTATATAAATATCTTAAAGATTATAATACTTTTAATATTAATTTAATATCAACTAAATCATAATAAAAATTGATAATGAATGAATTGAATAATTGATAATGCAATAAGAATAAAATAAGAAGAAGTCCCAACTAATATAATAGCACATATATATTTTACTTCAAGTTCAAACTGATGAAATATTATTGTTATTTTTTGTCGTATAACCTTAATAAATCACACACTGCTTATTCAGCGTTTAACTTGAATTCATCACGTTTTTGATCATTTGTATTATTTCGAATGGATTTATTTCTCAATCTGGTTCATGCTTAAAGGACATTACACCGTCCCCTTTTATAAAAGAATACATTCATTTGAAATTTTTCCACCCCCAACGGGAAGACTAAAATTTTAATAAATTATGGTCATTTGCGCGGACTTTTCTTGAGCTTTACTTAAATAAATTAAGTAATGCTTGAGAATTAAGGTGTGATTGGAATGTAATTATTTGCACTGACTGAACTTAAACCCATTCTTAGCAAAGTGGTGGAGCACACCGGCAACGTTGCATTTCTTAGTACTTTTCGTGTCATTTCAAATGAAATTGGTACTAGTGCACTTGCCCCCGACCCAAAACTAACCTATAAAAAAGTAATTGTCACGTAAACCTGTGACGTAAATGTAGTAAATGTTTGTTACGATTCGCACTTGGCAGCAAAAATTCCTTTATTTCTAAACCATTAACCATTTTGTTTATCAAATCATAGCAGCACATGATAAATACTGAAAAAACGTCCTCCAAACGCGTTCGATCATCAAATTTTTCGACATCGGAAAAAGTTGCTTTATTAAACCTTTTACACAAATACATTTTTTAAAAATAATGTCTTCTTGAACGAAATTGTCTGGGAAACCCAAAATCCAGTATTTCCAGTATTTCGTCTAAATCATCTAAGAAAATTTCTTCAAAAAACATATCCATGATCAGCCTGGAATGTGACATATAATCTGTGAAAGTGACGAACGTGTTTAAAAGTGAGGTTATAAATAACAAATTTAAATTTAAGGACCTGTTAAGCCTCCAATATCGACGGCTTACTTTAAGTAATACTTTAGCTACTTTAAGTGGAAATTAAACTGCCGTGCAAGTAATTAAGGAGACCTTGTGCTTTAAGCGACTCTTAAAATGCCCGT
This sequence comes from Galerucella tenella, assembly GCA_910591685.1. Taxonomy (NCBI): domain Eukaryota; kingdom Metazoa; phylum Arthropoda; class Insecta; order Coleoptera; family Chrysomelidae; genus Galerucella; species Galerucella tenella. Next base: position 8,684 of record CAJUYH010003494.1, on the reverse strand, counting down.
GCAAACGGCCATTAGCTACTTAAATTGTGTAAACATTATATTTAAAAATGTTTTTCCTCCCTGTATGTAGCAAAAATTTTTATGGTAAATTGCATGACAAATTTGTAGATCCTGCCGGGAGAAAATGCTTTCCAGTGTCCACAGTAACTTTTGGTCTTCCCTCCTTCCGAAAAATATCATACCTCTCACACAGCAAATATTTTATTTTCAACCTGATATATTTATTACTAACGAAAACTTAACTCGAAGATACATATTATGGTGTCTATTTACAGTTTTTGTTTTGTCGATGTAGCACTTGTCTTCTGCAATCATTGTTCTATTTTCACTGGCTTGTCTGTAATATACGTAAATGTTTGTTTTTTGTTACTCGTGCACAATGACCTTCAATATTTGTTCACAATTATTCACTTTTACAATACTTTATCACGTTTTTGATAATTTGTATAATTTCGATAGGATTTATTACTTAATATGTTTCATGCCTAAAGGACATTACATGCAGATCGTTCTTTTCGTCATTACACTGACAAAGACAAAGATTGTTTTTATATTCCCCTGTAAAAACCGAGGTTTTGGAGTTTCGAGGTCTTATAATTGGGGTGACGTTATATTCTTCTATTTTTTTGTTTATTCAGTAGTTTATTCATGCAGGAAACTGCCCTCCTAATCCTCCTAATTATTTGAATAGAGACACCCGGTTTTTAAGGTGCATAATAATCATGACAACCATATTTAATAGAGCTCTAAACATCATTTTTCAATAAATATTTTACATTTCGATATTTTCATTCAGATAGTCACGTGAATTTTTTTGAATCAAAGCGTTAGAAACAGAAGTTTTTCACAAAAAAAACTGCTATGCAATATGATCAACACTACTTTAATTTTGACAATTTACTACGATTTTTGCGCAATATTAGGAGTTGTTCCTAGTAGTTCTGTAAATACAAAACTCTATTTTCAGTTACCTCTGATAATATTGATAGTTGGTTCGGGATTTCACGTAGCAGTTTTCATATATAGGCACTTTAGACATATTCAACTTTGTATTTGGTTGATCGATACAGCACTCTTGGAAATCTTTTGCGCAGTGAATATTTATCAATTAATTTATTACACACAAATATGGAGAAGATTTTTTATGTTACTATCAGATTTGGATAAGACAATTGGAAAAGCATGGGAATCAGAATTGACAACACTTTTGAGATGTTTCTGTATTGCTGGGCTAATTTCATTAGTGATCAGCTACTTTATTTGTACCATGAGAACATTCAAGCTAGACTCTTTAACTGTTGTATTTAATGTTATAACTACTACTCAGATGATTACCGTGACCGCTTTTATTTTCGATATTTCTAAACGTCTAGCAAAAGGACAAGAAGCATTTTGTGATCAACTGCGGATTTTCTGCAAAACTCAACCCTATCATAGAGCAGAACGTAATGATATTTTGAGGAAACTTGAACGTATTTCTAGGAATGTTTATTTAACAAGTGAATACATGGATATTGTAGTCGGTAAAGTCAGTTTGACGATCCTTCTGATCGCTTGCTATAAGATAGTTGTTATAGTACAGTTTTCTTTAAAAATTGGGTTTTCACAGATGGCACCAAATATACAAGTCATTCTTAATTATTTGTATGTACTAATTTTTTTCGTCAGTATAGATTGTATTGATATATTTATTCTTTGTTCACTCACAATCTAAGTGGCCGGACATTTCGCTTAGCCAGGCTAACTTGGACACAATTCGAAATACTCGTAAAATGTGATCCTGTTTTTGGGTTTCAGGCACAAAAAATCCGGTAGGTACTTGAGGGGAAGGGGAATGTAATCTGTATTTTATAAACGCAATGACAGCTGGAGCACATACGTCGAGCATATGTGCGCGTGGGGGCTCGTAACTTTCTTCATTTAAATTAATCATATTAATAATAATCCTTCTTCTAATTTCCACGAAGTTTTACAATTATTGATGGAAATATTTGAGACAGTTTTTTTAATACAGATGATATATTATCCGTACAGGTCACGCGTTGACCTGCTTATACAATGTGTGAAAGCAAAATGAAATATACTCATTATATTGATTAGGTATCTACATGAAAAATTTGTAGAGAATCACAGATAACGACAGTTTCAAATTAAAACATTATTCAATATTAAAATGTGATCGCTACCGTCAGCCCCCATATAGTGACCTCACAACCCCCAATTTTAAAAAGTATGGGCATGTGATATATCGTTGATGTGTCGTTAATAATAGCACCACATTTTTGTACTTTCTATTTCACTCCAAATACTTTTTTAACACAAAAATACTCTGCCTCTCTACTCTTTTCCTGCGAAATTCATTAAATACCATGTAAATATTACATCTAACCAGAAGTTTATCAATGTTATTTGTATTGTTTACAAAAAAATGTAGGCGGAGGGAAGCTATAGTGTTAACAATTTCAAGGTACGTTATCCTCCACATTCGCAAGTCGCTAACTACTGCGACCAATTGTCGACGAATTTTGCAAAGAGATCTTTTCCTCCGATCGGATCTTGTTATATATTCCTCAACAAATTTAACTTTATAGCAGTCGCTTTATATTAATAATTATTGTATTATTATATTTTTCTGCTACACCTATGATAATAAAATGGATATTTTTAAATAAAGAGTGATTTTAATGCTTCTACATTATCAGGCCCATAATGAAAATTTGCTTCTTCAATTAGCACAAGAGTCATAAAGGAGGCGGGAAAAGGTATCTGTCTGTATCTGTAGAGTGGGGAGGGTGAGTGTAGGCTCACATCACTTAGGCCACATGTGACCCATTGTACATCCTCCCGAGGAGTTGTCCTCTTAGGCCATCGTCCATCCTGTCCTTCTCAGGAAGGTGGACAGGTCACTAGGAGACATCTCCTTTATATCGGCAGGTGTAGGCCAAGACTCACCGAACACACACTCTCTTATTGACGATAACTCCGGACACTCGCATAAGACATGCCTGACAGTTTCATATTCCATCCTGCATTGAGGTGTGTCCACTAGCCCCATAGTATGGAGGTGTTTCCTTAGTTGACAGTGGCCAGTCAGAAATCCTACTGTTAAACGTAGGTTTTTCCTGGTCATCGCCAAATATTTCTTCGGCGCCAGCTTCCCAGGGTCGCCCAGGGTGATCCTGGCAAGACTGCATCCTTTCATTCCATCCCATCTCTTAAGGGATTGAGCATGGGTGTATCGTTTGGCTAGTTCCGCAATTGTCAAAGTCGTTAGGCCGTAGGTGTCACTGGGTCCTAGAATTTTTAGTCCAGCGGCTTCCCTGGCTTAAGAATCAGCAACGCGATTTCCTTTACTCCTGTCGTGCCCTTTAACCCACCACAGGATAATATTGTTATCTGCCCAGGCGTCAGCTAAATCTTGGTGGCACTCTAGTACTAGCATCGATATAACACGTTGTCTGTTCAAGGCTAATAGGGCTTGTCTACTATCAGTGCAGATTGTTATGTTTTCGCCAGAAATTCCTCTTCTGGTTAGTTCTTTTGTGGCAATTGAGATACCAGCCAGTTCTGTTTGAACCACGCTGGTATTGTTTCCCATTCCCCGCATAATCTTTAGGCTTAGTGCTCTCGAGTAAACTCCACATCCTGAGCCTTCTTTCATTTTTGAACCATCTGTATATATGCGTATTGCATTTGCAGCATCTGACTCTGTGTTCTGTTTTATTTGTATTTTGTAGGGTTTGTTAAACAAAAACCTGGGTTCAATTGCATCATTGGCTGCCTGCAGCAGAGGTAGCGCAGTAAGCGCTTCCTGCCATAGACTCAACCTAATTTGGCCCACTCCTACTTCGGGGTTTACACCAGCCGTGCGCAATCGTACCATGGCCATTAATGCAACTTCCTTGACGTACAGGTCCAGAGGGGTCAGACCAGTAATTAGTTCCATTGCTGCGGTTGGTGCTGTTCTCATGGCTCCTGTGATGTTTAAACAAGCCATTCGCTGTATTTGATATAATTTTTGGATGGCCGTTGCTTGTAGAACCTTCGGTCCCCATGCAATTGCTCCATACGTTAACATGGGTCTTATTATTGCAGTGTAGATCCAGGTCACCACACGGGGTGACAGACCCCATGTGCGTCCCACTGTCCTCCGACACTGCTCATAAGCCACATATGTTTTTTTGCTCTGCTGTGTAGATAAGAACTCCATGTTAGTTTCCTGTCGAGGGTAATACCAAGGTATTTCACCTCTTTAGTTTGCTCTTGAAGATTTCAGGAGATTTTAAACCCGATAAACTTCTTCCCGGTGAAAAGGACCATCTCAGTCTTTCTGGGATTGATCGACAGTGAGTGTTCCTCACACCATGTTTCAATTAATTTGAGCCCATCCTGCGCTCTATCGCACAGTGTGTTCACAAATTTGCCAGTCTGCAAGATAACTATGTCATCTGTGTATGCAATTGTGTAGAATCCATTGTTGTTGAGGTGATTAATCGGGGTGTCTAGGACTGAGTTCCACAGAAGGGGTGATAAGACTCCTCCTTGTGGACATCCCCTCATGACGTCCTCTTACTGTGATGTCTTCTACATTGATACTTATTGCTCTACTAGAGAGCATCTTGAGTATCCATTCTCCTACTACCAGAGGTACTTTCCTGGAGTTGAGTTGCTGGGTAATTGTTGGAAAGGATGTTTTATCAAACGCTCCCTCGATATATATGAATACACCCAGGGTGGATTCTTTGTTGTCCAATGATCTTTCGCTTCTGCCAACCACTTGGTGAAGGGCCGAATCAGTGGACCATCCCGGAGTACATGCATGCTGATTTGGATGAAGTGGGTTGTGAACTAGCACTTCATCTCTTATATACCGCTCGCATAACCTCTCCATTGTTTTCAAAAAGAACGATGTGAGACTAATTGGTCGGAATGCTTTTGGTAAGGTGTAGTCCATCCTACCTGGTTTGGGTATAAATACCATTTGTACTTCTCTCCACTTACTGGGAAAAGGTATTGCCAATGTTTAAAAATAGGCAGTATGGAATAGTTCACTCTATTTTGATTAATAAACATTTGGTTGATACTGAATCACAATTTAAATAATTTTTTCGAATTTATCCGAATACAACATAACCTACAACATTATCCTACCTGAAAATCGTCACGAATTAGGCGTTTGTCTGCTCCCAGAGAGGTCTGGCGACTGGCGACTCAGCAAATATCGACTTACTTAAATGGGTAGCAGCTACTCAGTAGCGAGTGGGAAAATATTCCCGTTTAAATACATGAATAGGTGTCGAATAAGTTGTCGCTGCTTTTTCGCGGCTACTAGCGACTGGCTTATGTGGATGAAAACGTACCTTAACCCCCCATTGATTCGACATTTGGTTCTCAATCAAATTGAAATTTAGACCCGGTGACCAGTACGAGCTATATGCTTCAGCTTTGTGAACCCATATTCTATTGCCGCATAGTTTGGGATATGGGATAATCCCAAATTCGTTTTGAGTCTAAGACTTTTTGTTCGTGGTGCAAGTAAACTGCAAATAAATTTTTTTTTCAATAACTTTTATTATTTTATCAACTAAAGAACAAGACAAAAACCAGGAAAAGTAAAATGGACTATTTAAAACAATTATGAATATCAAAGAAACATGACAGGCAGTAATATTTGGCGCACTCCATGCAACGAAATCTTGTCTTTGGTGTCTGCTGTTGTGCCTGTTTCCATCCTTTGCTGTTGCTTATTTTTTCATATAACACTTACGGCGATCTTTTGATTGCACCTTTTCTTGAGCGTATTTGGCAGACGGACTTTGAAACACTTTCAATTATTTCATTGAATGAACGCTTTAGAGTTGTTATAATCTCCAATTAGAGTACGTTTGTTGATTTCTTCACCACCCCACCTTGCAATATTTGTCATTTCTGATGTGTAACAAGTACTAAGACAAAGTGCATCCCTCTTGTCAAGTAATTTTAGAACAACGACTACATTAGCTGCGTTCGTTATTTGCATCCGATATCAATACTTTTAGTCTCAATCGTTCGTTTATTACATAAACTGTTCGGTTATTCCGTTCGGATCAGTCCGATGTAAATCTGTTTGCTCAGAATATTTTGACCGACGAGAAAGACTAATCTGTTTATCTGTCATTTTATAAGGTTATGTTGTAGACACTCCTCTTATTAGATCAATCTCGTACTGTTTATTGACCATGAATAGCGACCAAAATTGCCTCAGGTATAGACATAGTTGTGAATAATGGAAAATTAAATATAGAACGAGAAAATCAAGCAAAAAAATCGTAGTCCGTAAATGGAAACACAAGTACAAACGAGGATAGGAGTTCGTTTATGTATAAGTGGTCGGGCCCTTCGTCAATAGCAATTTGCTCAGATTAATCTGTGATCACGTGACCAAAAATCCGTCGCCTCTGCGGTGCAAATAACGAACGTAGCTATTATGTTCTTTAGAAATAATGTCGTCTTTTCCTAAGCTTTGCACTGGTATCGTTTAGTGATGAGCAAAGCAAGACCAAGACCAAGGGTCGAACAGTCTCGGTCTTGGTCTTGGTCTTGCTTATTCAGTCTTGGTCTTGGTCTTGTTCAAATCTGTCTGGTCTCGGTCTTGGTCTCACTGTATTTTGTTTGGTCTTGGTTTTAGTCTTGGTCTTGCCATAATTTCTTAACGAACATCTTTCAAAACATTTTGTAAACATTTTATTGTTATGCAACAAACATTTTTAAACCTAAATTTACTATCTTTAAGTCAAAAAAAGTTCATTAAGGCATTATTATCAAGTACGTCGCGATATGAGCTTGTCACAACTTGTCAAGAGAATGATTCTCTATTTCAAAATATATTTATGAAAACTCAAGAACCTACCCTTCTCCAACGCATAAATTGACTTTTTAGCAAAAAAAATCCTTGAGACAAATGAAATTATTGAAAAATAGGTAATTTTTCTTTGGATTTTAGCCGGACATTGGGACAAAGACTATGTACTCTTCGAACATTTTTGTAGATACTTTTTTTAAACAGTGATTTCTTTGTTTTTTTTATGTATATCGTTGAAATCCTGTGAAGAAAACTGACAATTCGACATGCCAATTTATATTGTTCCAAGAAAAGCATATGTTGACGCTGTTACAAATATTTTATCTCATATAGTTACTGTGAAAAATAATTTTTGGTTGAGTCTTGCGTATTTAGTCTTGGTCTTGCATAGTCGGTCTTGGTATTAGTCTTGTTCTTGTTCATTCTGTCTTGGTCTTGGTCTTGCGAGTCGAAGCATGGTTTTGGTCTCGGTCTTGGTCTTTCTTTTTCGCAAGACCAAGACCAAGACCAATTTTGCTCATCAAAGTCAGTAGGATTAAATCTTCGATTACTCCTGATAGTGCCCACTAAGAGGGTCTTCCGTTTTAAAAGCTTTTGAGCAAGAGTTGCATTTGTATACAAAATTATACCTCTGTCTCTATCTGTTTCTCACTGACTGTATCAAGGACAAAAGCAGGTTGGAATAGGCAGCCACCTGATTTCTGACTGGCCACTGTCAACTAAGGAAACACCACCATACTATGGGGCTAGTGGACACACCTCTATGCCGGATATGTGAATAGGAAGATGAAACTGTCAGGCATGTCTTATGCGAGAGGCCGGAGTTATCGTCAATAAGAGAGTGAGTGATCGGTGAGTCTTGGCCTACACCCGCCGATATAAAGAAGATGTCTCCTAGTGACCTGTCCACCTTCCTGGGAAAGGCAGGATGGACGATGACCTATATAGGAGGACAACTCCTCGGGAGGATGTACAATGGGTCACATGTGGCCTAAGTGCTGTGAGCCTACACTCATCCTCCCTACTCTACAGATACATGATACAGATACAGGCAGCCACCTGAGAATCGACGTATATCGTTCTCGCGGCCTAGGCTATGTTGCGACTCCTAGACCCAAACGTTGGCATCCATTTTCAAAATCGTTTTTTGCTATCCACAAATGTCCAAAATATTTGTTTTCGCTATTTGTTGTTATTTTCTGATTGTGTACTGGAAGTATTAAAAAAAAGGTTGGGCCCCCGGCCTAACCGAAAGCAGAAACAATTTTGTCATTGGGCGGTTAATATGCTGAACATTGCTTCAACATAAAACATAAATAAAACATGTTTAAAAAATACGTTTATACATAACACACACTGCGATTTCCTCAGTCACGAAAGTTTTCGGAAATACAACTATTGAAATGGATAATTATAGTTCATAGAATATATTATACTAGTGAGAATGATCGACTACACACCTGTGTTGAAAATGTACTATTATGCTTGTGCTACGCTTGGAACGGTTCCTTGTAGTTTTTTAAATACAAAACTTCAGTTGTCTTCGCTTATATGTTTTATGGGTTATGGATTTTATGTAATGATTTCAATTATCTTGGACAAGGAAACATATCTCGTAGGACAGTCGATTGACATTGCACTTTCGGAAGTACTCACTGTAGTAAATATTTACGAATTGATTTTTCGAACTAAACAATGGGATCAATTCTTTGAATTAATTATTAATTTGGATAAGACAATTGGGAAGGATGTATCAAGACTAACAGTATTCATGAACTGTTTCCGTACTAGTTTGCTAATCCTACTAGCGACTTCTACTACAATTATTATCTGTTGGTTCCGT
>CAJUYH010003493.1:0-32207 GCA_910591685.1 Galerucella tenella | reverse complement strand
TTCCTCTTCAAAACGCCGTATTACAATTATTTATATCCACATTATAAATGTACATGTACAATAGTTTATAATGTACTCCGCCGCGCTTCAGAAAATAGAGTCGCGCGGATGCGGAACACATACTTAGTTTACCGAATTTTTTTCGGACAAACCATTGCTCGGACGAAAGAAATGCAAGAGACCTTTTTCGTTGCAAAACACTTCCCCTACACGGTGGTATTTTTTATTTTCCTTTACCTTTAGCCGTATTACTAATTACCTACTTGTAGTTGTTACCCCTATCGTCTGGCCTACTAGTCAATGATCAACATTTGGTATGTAAAACTATAAAACAATAATAAAATTATATCTTCTAAAATATTTGAATAGTTATTGTTAACTTGGGAAGACAACACTTGGTTAGATTTTTGAATAGCCAAATGGCATTCGAGTAGATTATCACCAAATTAAATTTCAACGTTTATAAATTGAAACTTTACCTCAATCTCCTTTATACAAGAATCCAATTTCGTGCAGCCCTCGTTGTATACACGTACAGTGTATACCAACGATACTGAAACTTATTTGGGAGTGGGCAGTGCTATTAAGATTTCCAAACTCGATAAATCGTTAATGTTCCATCCAACCTCTGACTCTTCTTTCATCTAGTAGCGATCTATAAAGTTAAATCGTCAGTAATTTCAGGATAATGTGATGATATTTGACTTCAAATTAGTATCATTGTACCTACAAATAACATTGAATAACCCTATTGAAATTAAACTGTTAGAGATGATAACATTTCACTACAGGTCACAATTCTGGAAAACTTGTTCTAATATACCTGGAAATCCAACAGCCATTGATTAAAGTGAAGTGTCTTTTTACCTTTTTTAAATTCATTAGTCTTTGTAATCATTACAGCATATTCAGAGTTCACCAATTTACCATTTATCCATACCACTACATATTTTGAACGTTGCCAATAATATTATATCATCCTATTATTAATCAGAAATAAAGGAAAAGAAAATGGCTAATTCATATAATCTATAATACAAGGTTTCGGTGAATCTCAACATTTTTTAAACTACCAGGTAAGTACGTTTTGTATATTTGAATTCAATATGTTCGAAATGAATGTTTTCAATTTAATTAATACGTGCCTTGAGTTTCTACCATTGATCCTAATAGATGAAATTTCGTTTTTTGAATTTTAGATTTTAAATATGTAGATGGCTTACTGTCAAAATCTGGTGATTAATATGTAGATTCGATTATTTATCACTTGTAGAAATGTTTGAATACCACCAGTGGTTTTTTTGCGTATAAAAAGTAGCACTCACCTTTTTGTTTATTTAGAACTGTTTCCTGAGGAAAAATAATCAATAACTGCCATGATTACAATTTTGGTTAGCCCACAACATACTCCAGAATAATAACGACAAAGCAATTTCAAATCGTGTCTATGTGTGAAGCTTCGGGCAGTGTTTACCACAAGTTTTGACAACTAGTGTGGAGTGTAGATCTAGCTTTAAGGTTTAACCATGACTCTAAATCATATTTGTGGATAGACTCCGTTTCACATAAGAAGACGCCATGTGAAGTTTACCAACTGTCTTGCGCAGAACTAAAAATCAGTCTTTGTAAAATATTATCTTAGTATTTTTTGAAATGTGTTTGTCTGGATTTTAAACCACCCATTGCTTCAATCAAACCCTCCAACCTGACAGCTTCCTGTGTTTCTGTCATTTTACCGAAGATTTGTGGGAATACCGGAAGAAATCTTCATTTTTCCAACAGCCGCAACGCAATTCTAAATCTCAATGAACAGGAAAAACTAGAAATATTAAGGATAAATACTTGGGTAGATGCCTCACACTTTTTCCACCACAATTTACTCTTCTCGGGTACTTCTCCACCATCTCGGGACTTTCAATGTCGCAGGATGTTACCGGTGTTCTTTATGGTAAGTGTATTCTCAATAATCCGGCTTGAAGGACCATTATGTTGAATAATGCATATATTGAGCACTTATTGAAATAAATAGCTCCAATTAACGGTAAATATTATTAAATGACAAACTACATGAAAGTTAGGGGACATTAATCAAAAAAAGTATATCTCATCTCTCTTGAAAAAAACTCCGTTGCTAATCAAAGGGTTTGATGGCGCTGTTGCCGGTCTGCTTAAAAAGCCTTAACAGTCTTGTTTATCTAGGTCGCCTCGTAACGTTTTATGCCGACTGCCATTTTCTTATTGACATTTTCAACGATAACAGGTGTTTTCACATACTAGTAGCACTATTCTCCAAATATGTTTTATTGAGCCAAATATGTTTTATTGAACTACTCGTATAAATACATATATTGATAATTTGAGTTAACCTTTAAAATGTGGAAACGTTATGCTCCTGATTTGAAGTCGAATGTCAATTTTACAATATGGCGCTGGTTTTGACAACAAATTCGCGCATACAACTGCAACTTCAAGTGGCTTTTTCTTACGTGGAACGGAGTCTATCTTCTGGAACTGCTTTTTGAACCTTCATTGTGGTCTCCCAGTAATTATCGTTGCTTCAAAATCGACTTTGGGGATACCCAAGTATAGTATAATAAGTATTATATCACAGCCAACATATAACAAACTTTGCATGCAATATATTATAACAGCTTCCACATTTGGTAGTCTTAATACAGCCCACCTCTATCAACTAAGATGACGTTATGCGCGTAGTGGACCAAATAGTTGCATACAAACATCAGTGGTGTTACTCAAGTGGCAGTATTTTTATTTGAACGTATTATGAACAAACATTTATTTATCAACAGTTCATAAGAGATTCCTCATAATAATATGATGCTGGATCTCGAATTTAAAGAACTATATTCTAAGGTTGAGACCTACTCATAACATAGAAGTCAAACTTACTAGTTTTGGTCCCACTTCCCACACGAAACCTAGGAAATTCAATTACAAATAATATAAACGTTTGTTGGAACTTTATCGATAATAACGCTACTTATATAATTACAGTTATATACCATTTATTTTCATAGCCATTTCCTTTTCGATAATTACCTATAGTATATAATATATATATATTTTTTTTGAGATTACCTAATAGATATATTTACAAGAAAAACCAACTTCTAGACATCAAATTTAAAAACACGTAATAGTAATCTGTATTTAGATAAAATTACTTAGAATCAATAGAATACAAGCGTTATGTTTATCACAGTGGTAGTCATTGCTCCAAAATTGTATTAAAACTATAGCGATATCGACGATTCAAGTGATTTGATTGGATTTTGAGCGAAAGAAATGTGAGAAAATACAGGCTACTGGTATAAATTTCATAGTTTTCCAGAAAATATTGTCAGTCAACCGACAACTACTTGAATTTATTATGAATTACTTCTCATTCACCTTTTTTTCTAAAACACAGCATTTCCGCAACACTTTCAAGGCTCTTCTTTCTCATGGTTTTTACCATGTCTATCTCAAAATAGAATTTCCCCATCCTCATCCTCTTCTGGAGGAAACAGTGACTCATGAAATCAGCGTTTATTGAGCAAATGGTACATTTGGACCACAATATGAGAGGAAAAAGGATCACTAATGAGCTCTTTATAGCTACACGGTCCATGAAGTCCGAAGGAGGTTGGCTAGAGAAAGTAGCTAGAGAAAATTGTCTATTAATCTTCAAATTCTATTATTTCACTCAATCCTTTTCGTTCCCGTTCAAAATAAACTATATAGCAAGCGCCAAATGTGATGGCGAGCCCTCCCCCATGCGCACAAACTCATTTTCAATGTCACCTCCCACTTCAGCTCTTGCAAGAGATATAAATGCTCTGTACAGAGGCGTATCATCAACTGTCCTCCAATTCTGTTGGCGTTTGACATTGATGCGTCTATTCTGTAATATTTCGTTCAGCAAAGGCTTCGTTTACAAACGATTGGAAGTGTGAACGAAAAATTTTGAAACGTTATTCTGTATCTTTTTCGTTGACCACTTTCTGATGTTAACGAAAGCTGGACGTTTTCAAATGGGCAGTAGAGTAAAATATCACAGAGTTGTCAGATTTTTGAATTACATTATAATCAAGTGATATCCATTTCATATAAGTACATATTCGTTAATGTTTCCAAAATCTACAGTACTATGTTTTTTAACATACTGCACAAACCTCTGAATGTAAATAATGAAGGACTGAGATAGTTTTTTTCACGTTTGTCATGTCAATATTCTCACCAACTTTGAAATAGTTTGCAATGTGACAACGTTGTTCAACTCTCAACTACCATTTGAGGTTATGGCTCTTTGTTATGGTTAGAAAATCTCAGCTGAGGCATTGACGTTTATATGTCAATGAGTTGAGGTTACGAATTTCTTACTTGGAAGGATCACTCGAAGCTCCTCCCCTAGTTATGCCTATCTCGCTCGAATATCGGATGCTACTGTGTATAGAGCACCGTAAGTCCCCTACGCGCGATATGCATAAACAGATTGTCGGTCGTAGGGATATGTAAGGAGATATACCGGTTGTCTTTATGAGTGAGCGAATTTTCCTTTAGAAATAAAATAAACATTTACGTAGTATTTTGTTTTTGGTTCTGCATTAAAATGCCACGAATCTGTTGCGTGGATGGATGTTGTTTTCAATATAAAAGGCTTCCAAAATTCATAGATTTCAACTCATTTGGTTAAACGCATCTGGTTTTGGATTGTTCGTGTATCGATTCTCGATAATTATTTTTCCCAGTATCCTTATTTTACTGTTAGGTGAGCTGGTACTCTTTGATGGCCTCGGATTTGAAACAACCTGTAATGAGCTGTATACATTTTATATTTTATGTAAGAATCAGGTAATAAGAATACCTATCTAAGTTGGCATTTGCAAACATTTTATTGTTAATGTACTTCTTGTTTTGACATTTATCAGTGTAATTTATATTGATTTATGCAGGGTGTGACTGAAGAAGAACGACAAAAATATCAATATCTTCAAACTAAATTGTATAGATAATCTCTGATTCAATAACCAAACTATGATTAAACCAGGCCTGTTTTTAAATCTCACATTTTTTCTCAAACAGCAAATATGATATCAATTTATATTTTCTTCTGCACTTTGTCCTTAGATACTGCTTCGAATCAAACGGCTTTATTCGTTTTTTGAGACACTCAACTTGAAACTGAAATATTTCGCATGCAAACATAAAGATAAAAGACATCCATATTACTATGCACATTTTATACTAAGCAAAAAATGAATAAAAGCATTTGTTCCTTCAAGCATAAACGACAATTGTGAGTGAAATATTTTACTGGTAAATTTCAAGTACAGAGCAATAAAGTTCCCAGTTATTACATTTCAAATTATCATTATATACCTAGCTATTATATTAGATATTATAACTTTAATAATAAGGATGGGATGAACAAACTATAAAATCAAATAATTGAAAATTCCATCAAAACCTTTTCGCTCATGAATTTACTTTAGGAAAACTGTAATGATAAATCTACCGAAGGTGTTAAAAAAATACCAAACAATTTTCAACTTCTACTTCTTCCAAAAATCTGTCCATCATTGATTATTTCGGAACAGGAGTGACTTACAATTAACAAAATTCTCCCAGAGTGTAATATTTTAACATACTGACAGTCTACATCCATTTGCTGATTCCCCCAGCTCACTTTCAAATCCATTTTATGAACCTTCATGTCTTAAGACAATTGTATTCTACAAAAATCAAAAATAGAGGTTGAATTTATGTAAATTCGGCTGGATTCAGTATACAGGCAAACGTGGTTACAAATATGCCAAACAAGCAATTGATAAAACGAAATAGTCAAATCAACAGTATTATAGGATCAAGAAATATGAAATATTAAAAATTGTTATACGAAAAGGTTTCAGCAAGCTTCAAGAAATGAATATTTGAAGCCGCTAGAAAATAAAAGATAGTTTTGACAATACTGTATCGATCCAATACATTATTTATATTTGTTGTGAAATACTGGAAAACACTGGAAAAGTTATATTTCAATGTCATATTTTATATGGGAAAACTTCATTTGCTCCGTATGCATATTTTGATTTGCAGTTTTTATTTAGTAAATAAATTTTGTATATCTCTTCTGAATCATTCCCATAAATATATATCTGTGTAAATATAAAAATGTTTTGTCTGTTTTTGATATAAGTTTCATAGTTTCAACCAATTTTGAGCTAACATAATTATTGTATAAATAAATTTAAAAATTCATGGATTATAAAATAGATGAATAAATTATTCGCAATTTCAAACATCTTTACGTACAGTACGTTCTTATATTAGGGTACTTGCGAATATTTTTTTTAGTTTTAAAATACTATTAGTAGAAAATATTTTAGTATTATAATATTTTGAGTTTAATTTTTGAAAAATATCGATCTTTATGGTCGATTGTGGGATAAATAAGGATAAAAAGGCAATAAAAAATGGGAAGAATATAGCCGAGAAGCCATATAATCAACTATCACGAAGAACTTTTCAAAGTGACAGGAGAAAATGGAGCTGTGTGCAAGGAAAGAAGTAAACTTGATCGCACCAAAACGTTTGAGTAGCAACGACGTCTCTATATGGCATCAAGCATCTTTGAATATATTTTACACTTAGCAAATTGAAAATTTATTATAATAACTATGAATTGAATTATGTTGCGTGATAGTTATGAATTCTATAACGTGGAAATATCACTCCAACGAGGCAAAACCAGGAAATACGATAAAAGCTAGAGCGATATACAAAAGGCTGGAGCCTAGAATGTAGTCGTTTATTCTTAGTCAATAGGCTCAGTGCGCCCAGTTCAATATTAATAAAGGATACAGAAGATAATGGATTATTATAATTTTGGATAGTGAAGCAGCCATTAAAGCACTGAGTTCTTGTGTAATCAGTTCCAAAATGGTGTGGGAATGCCTAGACAAACTCAATGAACAAGGCGAGAACAATATAGTCACTTTACTATGGATTCCAGGACACACTTGAATAGAAGGAAAAGAAAAAGCAGATGAACTAGGAAAGAGGGGGACTAAAATATCCTCCTGGGGGCCTGAACCCTTTTGCGTAATCAGCCCCAATGTAATATTGAAAGGAATAGGTAAAGCCGAGAAAAAGGAAAGATCTGACCATTAGAAAGATCTAGAAGGGCTTATGCAATCGAAGATTTTTATGGATGACTTCAACCTGCTGAGATCAAATGAATGCATAAGGCAACGTAAAACTGCGCTAAGAGTTTTAACAGGGATCTCAAAATAGTGGAGGAAGAAGAATGTAGATTTTGTAGCATGGAAGAAGAAACCTCCATCCACATACTTTCCAACTGCAGAGCACTTTAGAATCCTAGAGCACAGCTCCTGGGAGATGACTGGATAGAGGAACATTTACCTGAGTTGAAGGCTGTAGATATCCTAAAATTCCTCCAGGACTAAAGGAGCTACCAGTTTCTGTGACTCTCCTCTGGAACCGAGTAGAAGTGAGGGGACACAATAGATCTTTTGGGTCTCACCCCAAATAAATAAATACAAAAATACAATACAATAGTCAATCGGCTACTTCAAACTTTATAAGGTGTTGACAAAAAATAGCATTTAACCATTCTTTCGATAAAATATACAGCATCCCAGTGGGTGAACTGAGATTCCATGGTGCTAGTCACCAATTCTGTTCAATATCCAAACTTAAAGTAGTCTGTGGTATTGGCGAATTTCTTTTGTAAAATTGTAGATCTCGATCAAAAAAGCTTCTCTCAGATTGAACCAGAACGTCAGCTCTACGTCAGCACTACGTCAGTCATAGAAAAACGAAAAACCACAAGTGAATATACCTACAGAGTCAGTAAAAATGACTGAAAGAACGTTTTTAATATAATCTCTCTAAGCCATCAAAGAATATGAAGAATTCTCATGTCTTACAGAAGAACACTTTCAGGAAAATTTTTTTCCTCTGAACTAGTCTTCAACCCTTTAACATTTCCAAGTATTATTGTTTGTGAACACATTTAAAATACTTTCTACTAACGTTAATATTCGTTAAAAATCATTATAAAAACAAACTAAAACTTTTGTAAATAGATAAGGATTGTCGAATAGGTTTAATGACGATATAAAGCGCTAGGTGCGCTGCGAAATTGCGCAGTACGAATTCTGTTACCAACGCACTTATAGCAGCACACGTAGGACATGCATCACTTAAATAATATCCTTCGAAATGCTCTTCGGAAATCCTTATTGAAAATAGTGTAGATGACGGGATTTAGTGCCGAATTCATGTAACCTGCAATACAAAAAAAACATTTTCAATCAAAGCTCAATATTTTTCTCGACCATTGAATAAATTCGGGCTTACCTAGCCAAAACGCAGTGGAAAAAGCAATCTGTGGAAATGGGTAGGCCAACCTCAATATGTACATGAAGAAAAATGGTAACCAAGAAGCTATAAAGGAACCCATAATGAGTCCCAAGATAAGAGTTGCCCTTTTTTCTTTTTGCCGAGCTAATCGTCTTTTTTCCCGTTCAGGATCTTTCGGTTTGTTCACACGCGGTACTACGTATTCCACTAAAGCTTGTTCACTGGTAGGCGATTTGGGAGGTTTTTCTTCGCTCCTATTTCGCGATGTATGATGTTTATTCCGTCCAAATATCGGTTTGCACAGTCTCAATTTGAGCGGTTTAATAGCGGCACATTGGGCAACCACGCCCGAATCAGAACTACTCGGATCGAACTCGCTAACCATATCGGTATCGATGCCCATCGAAGGTTGTCTGCTACGAGCGAGCGATGCAGCTTGCTGCTGAAGTTCACCGTTGACCGATAGCGTTGAACCGCTGAATTGACACTGCGCCAGAGGATTCCGCACTAGCTGGCAAGGACCTGGACTGAAAACCTGGAACAAACATATGATTTTAGCAAATTAAATGCTTCAAAAACATTCATCCGAAATAGGAAGTACATATTCAAATGTCAAAACCTCCATTTACTGTGACAATGGAGAAGTCTTGACTATTGGAGTAGGGCTTAGACCATCAAATATACTTTTGGTTGACACAAAGGAATATCCAAAATTAACGACTCTTTTGGTCAATTTGATATAATTAAAACTGGTTTCAAAATTAACTATATCTACACGGAAAAAAAATATTTGTTATATCAACTAAATTTATTTAGTCACTTTTATTTGATTAACTCGATTGAATTTCATTCATATCAAATACTGAATGTATTCGTCCAAGGAAATATTAAAATTGCCGAAACAAAATGGAATAGTCGACCTAATCCTAGAAATTTCTTGAACCAAAAATGGACTTATCAAGTCAAGTATTTCCTAATTTACATCAAAGTATTATAATATTATCTCAAAAAAATGATTCATTCAAATCAAACAAATTAACACGCTTGATTCAAACAAACACTTGTCAAGTGAAATATATTTTAACTTAATTTAAGCGAATAATATTATTCACTCAAATATAATATTTGGTTGACTCAAACAAGTGAATTCGCTCGGTTCAAAATAAATTTTTTTAAATGAAGCATTTTTCAACTCCTTTTAAGCGAATAATAATATTAATTCAACCTTAATATTTGCTTTCCAATCAAGCATGTACACTATATTGCTTAAAACAAAAAATGAATTGGTTTGGAACTTAAAATCACTGAAGTAACCAATTTCAACAGTCAATTTGAACTATTTATTCTTGTTTCTTTCAATAGATGCAATAGTTCAATCGGAATAATTTCATATTTGTATCGACTGATTATCTGATTCATTCAAAATGTTCTTGCTTAGTGGATTGTCCTGTTTCTATCTATCACAACGTTTTCACTTCATTCTTCATTTTACATTGTTCTAAGATAGGAGTTAGATCGTTAGGTGAGTGATAACCTGTTGTCTGGAAATTGTTCTGGATTAGCGGATTATTCAGGTAGATATAATTATGTATTCTATTTACAAATATTATATTATCTCGTTTCTTCCGAAAAAATGTTCATTTTTGTTTTAAGATGATAGGTAGTTTGTCTTGTATCAGTTGTATCTTAAATCGCATATATCACATTCTAAACGAAACATGAATTTAAACTGAGATTAAGCCCGGTTTTAAACAGTAAGTACCTAATGTCTTTTTTACAAAGTTACGGTACGCTATGATCCTACCTAATTGGAAATGTAAGGTAATATGTCATTACCTTCACTTTAAATTTGTTATATTCATCATCATTAACTTGCAAATTGTTAATTCTAAGCGTAATAGTAGTGCTACCTAAATTCAGTGTTTGAGAAAGGGACATTCATTGGGGCTGCATTTCGTATATTTATATTGGAAAATACAAGAATTTCCTTTATGCTTGTTTAGAACATTCATTAAACTCTATTTATTTTTATTATTACTTCTTTGTAGATCAACATATATTATGATTTGATTTTCCCTGATGCCCTTATGGTGAATTTGAAACTTTTCTTTTTTATAGCACTCAGTATGTTATGTCAACAATTTTTATGTTAAAATTAGCAATCAGTAGATCAAACTGAATGCATTTCAAGTTCAATCAACATATTATACTTTTCAACTAAAATATTCAATTTATCGGATAAATTCTCAAAATTTGCGCAAGCAATTAATTTTCTTGATTTGCTTATGAATTTCGTTGATTTGGTAATTTTGTTATTCAATTTAACAACATAATTCTTCTCCTGAATCCAAAATTTGTTTCGAACCAAGCAAAAAAAAATTGATATGATGATAACGTTTGTTCATTAGATCATTTATTATAATTTGTTCAACAAAAAAAATTGACTAAATCATTATTTTTTTTAATTGATTTGATCATTTTTCAGATTCAATTCAACAAAATATTCACTATGTTGAAGCAATAATTTTATTAAAATAATTTATGAAAATGGTCCAGTTGACTAAATATTTGGTTCAGTCAACAAACAGTTAGTTGCATCAATACTTTAACCTGCATTGAAACCAATAAATTATTTTAATTACTCCAAAATAATATTTTGTCGTGCATATATGACACTTTAATTTAATTGATCCAAATAAATTTTACTTGATACAACGATTCTTTTTTTTCCGTGATATGCTTGAAGAATGATGGAGAAAATTCACTGAGACCTAAAAGATCTATTGTGCCCCCTTACTTCTACTCAGTTTCTGAGGAGAGTCTCAGAAACTAGTAGTTCCTTTAGTCCTATTTCCCGGAGGAATTTTAGGATGTCTGCAGGCTTCAACTTAGGTAAATGTTCCTCTTCTATCCAGTAAGGTGCTGTGCTATGGGATTCTGAAGTGCTGGGCAGTTGGAAAGTATGTGGATGGAGGTTTCTTCTTCCATTCCACAAAATCTGCATTCTTCTTCCTCCACTATTTTGAGCTTTTTCAGGTGACAATTCAGGCGACAATGTCCCAATGATCCATGTTAAAACTCTTAGCGCAGTTTTACTTCGACTTATGCATTCATTTGATCACAACAGGTGGTAGTCACCCAGAAGAGTCTTTGATTGTATAAGCCCTACTAGATCTTTCCAATGGTCAGATCTTCTCTTTTTCTCGGCTTCACCTATTTCTCCCAATATTACATTGGGGCTGATTCCGCAAAAGGGTTCAGACCCCCAGAAAGGTATTTCAGTCCCCCTCTTTGCTAGTTCATCTGCTATTTCATTTCCTTCTATTCCAGTGTGTCCTGGAATCCATAGTAAGGTGACTATATTGTTCATTCTTAGTCCATTGAGTTCAGAATTAACTAAATCTATGCTTGAAGAATGACGGAGAAAATTCACTAAATGTAAATCATCCATTAATTGAAACAATGAATTGAGAAATTTTGCTACATATTTCAAATAATTATCCATAGCATTTTGGCATATGTTTAAGTCCCTACTCAAATTCTTAAAGAAAAATATGTTAACTATTATCCTTTTAAGATACAGTATGTCGTTAAAGGGCCCATTTGCTGAGATAACAAAATGTAACCCACAATTTTCCAAGTATGAAGACCCTTCAGTGGAAGCGCTTAAAGCACCGTAATGGCCAATACAAAAGTATGCCCTTTATTAAGCCCTTCGAAGTGTCACTCGATATTTATAGCTCGAGAAAAATGATAATACATAAAAACTTCGCAGCATGATAGGATGGAGCACGACATCGCAGAATTCATGGTGCTTTTATTATAATAAGGATGTAAGAGCTTCACGGCTTTGAGAGACTTTTTATCAGAGTAATATGTATTTAAATTTTACAATATTATTTGTAAAAAGTTCTATTACAGTTGCCTTCTAGATACTATCAACCTTATATTTTTTTTAATAAAAATTAAGCATATTTTTCTCGTCCGCATCCTATCGCCAACACCAATCATTACCAAAACTTCAATTCTACAGCTTTGGGATGGTTCATTTGAAAACCATGGACCTGATATAATCGTTCAAAAGTTATTGACGATGTATGATAGGTTATTACTTCAAAAAGTATTAAATTGGAACAGAGATCGATCCGACTTGATTTTTTTCATATTCAACCAATGATGAATTCGTGCATCACTTCACGGATGTACTGTATATCCAGGGGTCTCCAAATTACGTCTCGGTAAAGTTTTGGACCGGCCGGCCCTTCATGTTGTAAACCAAGAACCAAGAAAATAGTGAAATTTACAATTTTTGATACATTTGTGAACAAACATTTTCAAAAATGGGATATGTTAAGTCCTAATACATATCAAGGATAACTGATGAACTCTTACGGCCTTTTCAAATTATTAGAATAACACAACTCGATCCCGAGTGGATGAAAATTGTATTTTCAGGACATTATTGGCAAGCTTGGTGTTTAGATATTAACTACCTGGCCCTCAGGTGAAATAGTTAAGAGACCTCTGGTTTATCCTATAGGAATAACATCCATTCCTGTATTCACAAAAGCTGATGTCTCTGTTTAAGAATGTTCTTTCGGCTAGCACATGCAAACCACAAAATACCTGTATCCTGTGCATTTATTCGGTCATCGGCTGGTGGCATACAATGTTGTGCATTGTTAGATTTTGTGTGTGTAAGCTGGAATATAAAAGTGTATGGAAAACTCGCGTTATTGTATAAAATGTTGTAAAGACTCACGTCTTCAGATAACTGGAAAATTCTTTAAGCTTGAAAGTGATAGTTGTTGTTTTATTGGTTCATTTCTTTCCATAGACGCTAGAGAAGTGTACGAAAAAATGGAGATACCGCAAAATTATAAAATCAAACAATTTTATTTTGTTGAATCTACAATCTACATTGTATTTAAACATAAAGTGACGCGTTTCGCTAACACAGTAGCTTTTTCAAACGAATGGAGGTATAATGAGAAACTTTCTATTTATACAGTGCCTTAATACAAAATTATACGGATATTTAACAATAAAATTATAATCTATTTACAAGGAAATGAAATAAATTTGTCTAAAAATGATTAACTAAATTATTTAACAAGTTTACCTGGAAACTCATTCACAACCATCCTACAGGAATCTTTCTAGGTAAAAAGGTTTAATAATGGAGAATAATTGATATCAAGTTGGTCGTTAAGAAGATTATCTGAATATTTGTTTTTATTTATCTCTAGGGCTTCTAAAAGATTTAATTTGAAGGATTTAGTTTCTATATGCAAAATTTCAAAATTTGAATCGAAAGAGTGTTGGTTTGCTAATAAATGATTTGAATAGTTGGAATCTAATTTTTGATTGTCATAACTACGTTTGTGTTCTGAAATTCTAGTTTTAAAATTCCTAAAAGTTCTACCTATATACATTTTATCACAGTCGCCATTACCACATTTTAATTTATGAACTCCTGATTTATTTAGTTTTGAAGATTTGGATTTGTTATTTTCAATGAACTTGGATAAATTGTTGTCAGTTTTGAAGCAAATATTCAAGTCTAAAGTTTCTAAAAATGATTTTATTTTTAAGGATGGTATTCCAAAGTAAGTTAAGCTTTTAAATTGGTTATTTTTGTTTTTATCAGAAGGCAATACTTGTTCTAGAGTATGTTTTCGTATCTTTTTATTTATGATGTTGTCAATTAAATTTGGATCGTAATTATTATTAACCGCTATTTGCTTTATTATATTTAGTTCTTTATTGTTATTGTCAATATTCAATGGAACTGTTGAAAGTCTATGTATCATACTATTGAAAGATGCTAATTTATGACTGATTGGGTGGACTGAACTATTATGAATTGTAATGTCTGTATATGATGGTTTGTGAAATATAGAAAAGTCATGTCTATTATTTCTATTTTAAATTGTAAGATCTAGGAAGTTTATGGACTTATTTTGTTCAATTTCTACTGTAAATTTGATAATTTTATGTATTGAGTTAATGTGAGTAATGAAGTTATCTAATTGTCTCGTAGTACCAGTGAAGCAAGCTGAAATGTCATCTACATATCGGTGCCAGTAAACAAATTTTTCACTAAGGGGGTGTTTATGAATTATATTTTCTATATTATCCATGATAATAGATGACTGAGAGGGTTGCCCATAATCAAACCCTCTTTACTGCTATAAACATTTCCGTTGAAATGAAAATAATGTTGTCCCCTATTATCAGAAATTTTCATGGATAATAATTATAGAAAAGATAATTCATAAACACCCCCTAGTAAAAAATAATTGTAAATAGATAATAATTTTATTGTTAAATATCCGTATAATATAGTATTAAGGCACTGTATAAATAGAAAGTTTCTCATTATACCTCCATTCGTTTGAAAAAGCTACTGTGTTAGCGAAACGCGTCACTTTATGTTTAAATACAATGAAGATTTAACAAAATAAAATTGTTTGATTTCATAACTTACTATGGATCTACATCAAGTAAAAGCCTCATCTATTCAATTCAACGATACCGATAATGTTCAAAAATAGTAAAATTTCACTTGTCTGCTCCAAGTGATGACTGACCAATGATACAAGCAGGCATCAGATAAGCCAACTTCTTTATCCAAGGATATTTGAAACTTCAAAACCAAAATCAAAGCCCCTGCTGGAAATGGAGAAAGATATGACCAAAAATTTTACCGAAAATCTTGAATCTGACATTAAAAACAATCCTAATCGGTTTTGGTCGTTTGTTAATTCCACAAAGATTGGTTCCTCTATTCCTGCTCAAATGGTATATGAAAATTTTGAATATAATGGCCAACAGGAGGTGTTTGATGGATTCGCTCCATTTTTCTCCAATAATTTTACTCCGTCGAGCACCTTCTCTCATCACGACAGTCATAATAACAGTCAGAATATTTTAAGTATCAGAGAATTTTCTGCAAACGAAATTTTAGTAAGAAACTTAAGCCCAAACAGACAAATATACCCGATTTAATACCGGCCTTATAAGTCAAGGACTGTGCGTATACTTTGTGCAAACAGCTATTTTAAACAACTTCGCCAAAGTGTTCGAGATAGTCGTCCATAATCACCTTGCGTTTCATGTCAGTAATATCATCATACCTAAACAACACGGTTTCATATCAGGTAGGTCCACAGTTACGAATCTATTTTGCGTAACCCAATTCATTTGTGAAGTGCTGGAGAAGAGAAGTCAAGTTGATATTATCTACACTGACTTTTCTGAAGCTTTTGACAAAGTTGACCATGGCCTACTTTTACATAACGTCGCCGTTACTTCAATATGTCGTATGTCAGAAAAGTTGATTTTCCGGGATTTAAAAGAAATGTTTTATTTATTACGCCCATATTTTTTCAAAATGATATTTACGTGATAGTAATTAATTTTTTAGACATTTTAAAGCCATCTTTGAATATTTTGGTAATTAGTTAGCAGGTATATATATACTTTCACATTGAACCGGTGTTATCGAAATGCCTCCCGTTTTTTCAGGTACCTATTTTCATAGATGAAATGCCTCCCGGGTACAATCGAAATGCCTCCGGGTCCTTAATCATTTATGGTAATATTTTGTGTGCTTAATCTTTGTATAATGACACAATGTTGCCAAATTATAATTTGAATAGGTAAATATATATCTATTTTTATTTTTCTAATTCTTATGCACTGTACATAAAATCTGTTAACAAAATATTTCAGAGTACGACATTTTTGTTTAGAAAATAAAATTGTTTACAATTAAAAACAAAGCCGAAGTACACTTAGTTGTTTATAATAAATATCCTTTCTATAATGATGTGATTACTTAATCAGTGTACATTTTTGTTTAGAAAATAAAATTGTTTACCATTAAAAATAAAGCCGATGTACCTACACTAAGTATTCTAATTGTTTTGATCTAACACGATTCTAATCTCTAATCTATTCCATGAATAGGGTAGTTTGCACCTACTAAATCTGGTAATTAGTTGTTTATAATAAATATTCTTTCTATAATTATGTGATCACTTAATTTTTGTATAAATACTTCAAGTTTATTAGTTCTTGTCTCAGTTTTGTCGATTTAAAGCTTGTATCAGTTTGTCAATTTTAAGTTCAAATTGTGTTTAAGTGGATTAAGTTATAATATTCGAAATAATGGAATCAACGATGTGTTCGAGTCAAAAGGGCAAACCTTTAATATCAATTGATGGTTTCACATTCGGTTTTCAAAAAATGTTGGCCAAAGATACGGTAAAGCGATGGACATGTACTAAGAAAACCTGCAAAGCATTTGTGAAAACGCAGGGATGTGACAATTCGATAATTGAGTCGATATTAGATCACAATCACGAGAAGTTGTCTGCCGAAGTGTCCAATAGGAAAGCCGTAAGCAATTCGATAAAAAGAGCAGCCGTGGAAGATATCAACGAAAAACCAATGAAGCTCATATGTAAAGAACTTAAGAAGACGAATATAGAGACATTTACTACCAACGATATCTATAGGGTGAGACAGAATTTATATTACGCTAGAACAACTAATTCTTTAATTAAACTTCCTAAAAGTATATCTGAATTTCATATTGCTATCGATTCAACTTCGATTATTACAAATAGGAACGAAAATTTTATAATTAAAAATGACAAAGATAATCACATTGTTATATTATCCTGTTCTTCAAATCTTTCTTTTCTTTCGACTGTTTCCAATTGGTATGTCGACGGAACTTTTGAGTACTGTCCTCGCTTTTTCACCCAATTGTTCACTATACATGGCTTAAAAAATGGACATTATATTCCTCTCGTCTTCTGTTTACTTGAAGATAAAAAGTCATCTTCTTATTATCTCGTGTTTAAATATATCATAGAAGAATGTATTAAACTCAATTGCCCTGTATCCCCTAAAGTAATAACTTCAGACTTTGAAATTTCTATACATAATGGTATCCGTAAGGCATTCCCTGAAGCAGATCTTCGTGGATGTCGTTTTCATTTGGGTCAGGCTTGGTATAGAAAGCTTCAAGCACTGGGCTTAGCTCCAGAATACCAGAAAAAAGGTGCTGACTCAAGTGAAATTACCCATTTTCTGTCATATATTTTTGGCCTATCATTCTTAGATCCTGAAGAAGTTGGCGATTTTTTTGCAATAGATTTGTCCGAAATTAAACCAGTCGATGAAAGGGTCACTCAGTTTTGTGATTATCTTGTGGATAATTATATATCGGAAAATTCGAAATTTCCGCCACATCTCTGGGCTGAGCACTCTTCATCTTTAGAAAGAACCACAAACCCATGTGAAAGTTTCCATTCCAAGTATAACTCGTCTTTCTACTGCCCTCATCCAAATATAAATAATTTTATTGAGATTATTTTACAATTTCAAATAAATACCTATATTAAAATAAATTCTGTCTCGGTACCAAAAAGAATTGTTGAGGAAAGTACAGCAAAAATCAATTTTGTAAATGAAAAAATATTACAATTAAGAGAAGGTACAATAAATAAATTAGAATTTGTGAAACTAGTGTCATACAAATTTAGGAAAAATAATTTGTAAGTTTGTAAATTTCTTCTGATGATTTGTATATAAAATTGAATAGTTCAGTCTGCAGACTGAATTTTATTGTTTGAGTCGTAATTTTCTTAAAAATTGGTGTTTTTAAATTTTCTGCGATGATAATATTATGTAATTTTGTAAGTTTCTGCTGATGATTTGTTTTAATAAATGTATAAAATACTTATCATGTCTTTATGTTTTTGATCAAAATAATCAAAATATTAAAACCAAAAAATAATGGTTAATATTGAGTTATTAACGAAATTCTATAAAAGGACGAAAGTTTGGCAACGTCTCACCTTCGTACAAAGATTAGAAGCTGGTAATTTATTTAGAGCTTAGGAGGCAATTCGTATGTGACCCTTTTAGCGACAGGTAAGAAACCCTTTTTCGGGAGGCATTTCGTATCCGGCCCATTGAACATTTTGTTACTATTATTTGGTTACAAATACTGACATACGACATATTGAAGTAACGGCGACGATAAACTTAATTTATTTGGTGTATATGACATGTTCATTGCTATACTTAGTTCTTATCTTAATGATCGCACTCAATATGTTCAAACTTTGGGATACAAATCTCAACCTTTTCTTCAAACTTCAAGTGTCCCACAGGGCTCTATATTGGGTCCCTCACTATTCAACATTTTTATAAATGACATTACCGAAGATCTGGATGCTGACATTGATAAAGACATATTATATGCTGATGATATAAAACTATACTGTGAAATAAACTCCGTTAATGACTGCTTAAAACTTCAGAAAAACCTTATTTGGTCAATAATTGGTGTATCAGAAACAAGCTTCCTATGAACCCAAATAAATGTAACGTAATGTCCTTTTGTCGGAAAGAAACAACTATCCAATTTGATTACACCTTGTGCAACATTGTCCTCGACAGACCAGATGTCCTGAAAGATCTGGGTGTTTATTTTGATCAAAGGATATCTTTTGTTCCTCATATACAAAAAACGGTCTCTGTAGCATATCGGTCGCTGGGTTTCATAGTTAAAAATGCGAAATGTTTCAAAAATATTAAGACATTGAATATTTTGTTCTCGGCATTTGTAAGATCGCAACTGGAGTATGCATGTGTTATTTGGAGCCCGAATTATAATATTCATGTTTCCGCTTTGGAACGAGTACAAAGAAGGGCTTCTTATATCTTGGACGGTCTTTATTCCGTTAGAGGCACACCTCAAGAACACTTTTATTCTCGTTTTAATAGCAGTAGTTCACTTCGTCGTCGCTCAATGCATTCAGTTATGTTTTTATATAAAATTGTTAATTATATTTTTGAATGTGATATTATTGTATCGCTACTAAATTTCAGAGTTCCTAGAACAAATTCTAGAGCCAATAGCCTTTTCTATGAATTACCACATAGGACAAACGCACACAAATTTTCACCATTAAACCAACTTATCATTGAATACTTCTCGATTGGGTCGAACATAGATATTTTCTGCACAAATAATAGACAAATAAAACGAATCTTTCTCTGGGGTAATTCATAGGAAAGATTTCACTTCGCATATAATGTTTGTGTAAGTATCTTTTTGTGAATGCCTAGCTGTATATAAGTGCTTACTTTTTTCCGCTAATACGGCATTGTATTATTTTTTTTCTCACTTGTCATTATTATCCTGTGTTTGTCCTTATCCTGTAATTGGCCTTGCCCGAGGATATTGTAATTAAATAAATAAATAAATAAAAAACCTAGATGTAGATGGACTAACTCCTTCACAGATTATCAATTTTTTTGTGATGATTGAACTGGAAGGGATGATTTAACTTGAATTGGGGAACACATGACGGTATTGTCACAGTGCACGGTCCTGAACTACTGGCCTCCAAACCAACGTACCAGAGAAAGTTTGAATTTTATAGTGTGCTATGATGGAAATGTCTCCAAGAAGGAAAGCAGAAATAATGTTTTTAGAGATGTAGATACAATATTATAAGGATCTATATAATGTGCATTCCAGGGTTCATAACCTATTTTTCCCTTTCCAACTCTTGTAACAATCTAGTTGACAATTTTATGTAGTTTATTGGTTAATATTCAATAAAAAATGAAAAAATATATGTTATAATTATCTTGACCCCATTTTGTTACGATTTATATGGAATCAGCTTGTCAGTCAATCCATTATCCTAATCGTTTTTAACCTCTTTCCAATTATTTTTCTTGTCACAAATGAAATCAGCAGACTCAAGTACGTATATATATATGAACTTTGACATACGATTTATCGAAATTTCATCCTTATCAAGTCCATTGAGAAGAAATATCTACAGTATCACGAGGCCATTCATCAATGTATACAAAAAATTTATCAGTATTAGGTACGCTTGATTCGACACTGAAATAAAAAGATTCGTATATTGGCGAACATATATTCCTTGGCATCTGTCGCAGACTCTTGATCGATACTGATAAATCGTCCATTGGACTTAATACAGGGTTATTCTTATACTCTACATACGTTCGATAATTGTTACAGATGACACTTTGATAATAAATAAATTAAGAATTGTATTTATTAATTAATCTCCCAAGAGTAATGACTATTTATAACAAATCATAGGAATTTACATATAGGTATTTAATAAATACATAAATATATATTCGATTATAATTATTGTTTCAATTCATGGCGCAGTTTTAAAGATTTAGTGGAAACTTCCAAAAAAACTAGATCCGGCACTAGAAATTGTTATTGTCCCCGAGTCAACACTGCAATTTGATAAGAAATTCAGAAAATATTTCAAACTGGCAACATCGCGGCCATACCAGGTTAAAGGTCCAAGGTCATTGACGACGGAGCTGAAAATCGTTTGATGTTTTACCGGGTTTCGTATCTTTTCTTTTTATAATATGTGCCAGAAGCTTAGTTTATAGTATGACATATAAATGAAATGTATATACCAGAACCCAGGAAATTGGTAATTATTTGTAAACTCTTGTTTGAGGACGTCTTCATAATTAGTCTTTCAATTTCAGATTCCCTAGAAGACTCCTCACTTTGTCCATAGTACTGTTTAAAGTTTATAGTTTTGGGTATGTCGTTTATTTTATTTGCTATTTTGACATATAGCTAACCTTGAATTTGATAAATAAAATCATCAGGATCGTATTAAGCCAAATTCGAAAAGGCTATGGAATTAATAATTACCAGCTTCTTTTTCCAACTGAAAATACTTGAGAACTTTCAAAATGCTGATGTTTTTCCGTGTATCTAAATAAATATAGCAATAAGATTGATATTCACTTTTCATAAATAATAATTGACCGTAAACAACAAAGTACCTGACGAGAACTGTAGAAAACGACGTAAGACACACGCACGTCTGTATTGTATTTGGAAGGTTGTAATTTCTTCCGGAAGGGTATTTTATGAACTCTACCAGTGAGTACAGTGAAACTTTCGGAGTATACATATAAAAATACGATACGAAAAAACTAACCCTCAAGCGAAAAGTTCTTGTTGTACTTGTTGTGAAATTGTGAATGATGTTAACATGGACAAAAATCGGAGATTTCCGAAAAAATCTCACCAATGTTTCAGTTGATAGAAATTAATTTCAAATGGAATCGTGTTTCTCAATAAAAATAAAAAAAGCACAAAGTATTTGAATGTATTTTGAAAAAATACCTAGTTTTATTCCTGTTCTTTTCAATGAGCACACATTTACAACGTTCTAAATACATGAAAATGTACTCCTATTTTTTCAACAAGCACACTCAAATAACATGAGCTATTTTGTGTTTTTCAAATTTGTCACTGGGAATTCCAACATCGTGCGATATTTTCAATTAAATTTGGCACTGTAACAATATACGTATAAGAGAAATTCAACTATCTCAACGTAAATCTCGAAAGTCTGATGGACTTAGATGAATGGCAACTCAGATGTATCGAAATCCACTTCGAATTTTCTAATTTTATTTTGGAAGCCTGTGTAAAACTGAGAATATGTTACCTGTCAGTTGGTTTTCCGAAGTGAACGCTGTCACTTTATTGAACGAATTCCAAATCGTTAATGGCAAGATTACTTTCCGAAATTTCGAGCCTTCAGTAATATAAAGGCAGGCCAGGATTCTTTTTTATTACTTCCATAAATTTAATGGAGTAATTCATACGTAGCTGACTTAAATTCAAATTAAATTGAAGAACGATTTAGCCTTCGAATAAAGAACATCGAAGTCATAAAGCCCTATTTCGAAAATGTCGTCTACAAATTCCTACAAGACATCGAGTTTCAAATTATTGAAGTGAAACTTTCATTATACTTTTGGCAAGTTTATCTGAAGCCGTAAAAGGAATGCAGTCGGAAACATTCGATATTGCCACGCTTAACTATGAAAAAGCTAGAGTGCTAAGTATGTAGTGATAATTAGAAGAGTGACTTTTTATTATTAACAATATGATCAAACGTTAATCCTTCAATGTGCTTGTTTCCTTGGATTTTTTCTATGAACATTATTTTTTCAATTTATGAATTTTAAAAGATGAGCACTTTTACAATTTTGTTATGGGCATCTTCAAGCTCTGGCAGCGTTGTACGAAAACCATAATCATCCCACCCTCCGAATTACATAATTGGTGATTTTTATTGAAAGCTGACTTCTTATTGGCAAGCGCGTGTTATTCCCTCTCACTTCGTCAATTGACTGATATTGATTTATCCAGTGGCGTTAGCATTGTCAGTGACCTTTGTATTTTTAATTTTACTTGGTAAAATAGGTACCGTACGCCATTTGTATGTTTATGACATATATGCGCCATGTTTCCTCGCCTCTTACCGATGCCCCGTAGCTTCATATAATTTTGCCAAACTATAATTTCCTTCAACATTTTTCGTCAATCCATCTCATGTCGCGTTACAGCCGGCCACAGGTGGGGGTGAAGTTAAAGGCACAGGGCCAATATGAGACAATGGCTCATTCAGCTGACCTTGTAGGTAGAATTTTTTTTTATATTAGACAATATAGGCTAACACTTTTGTATAAAGAGATAAGAAAAAGAGAATATAGCGTGGAATTTTTTTCCGGATTTTAAGCAATTAACTGCGAAATTTTCGAAAAATTATTCTATTCATGGTATTACATCGCGTTTTAAATCTTCACTCAATAATTGGATGATAGGAATGAAAATAGGAAATTGATAGCAGACATGAGAGGAGTCTGCACAACTTACTGAATACTAGAGAGAATCTTGAAATGAAAAATGTTAGTAATTAACCAACCACGAGATCATATTGGTGCGTGCTAAGATTGACGCGGTTTTTTCTGGATACATTAAAAAAATAGGATGTAGGCCAATGTTTACTTATTTACATACCAAGTTATCAATAAAATAATTGGAGTTAAAAATGATTCAATCATTTAAATAAAAATTGTTCTCAGTTTTTAACAGCGGTCTATCATATTAGTGATTGCATTTATTATCTGTACTTTAATAATAAATTGAAATTTATATTTTGATATCTTGTCTACTATTGATTTCCCAATATTATTCTCATTTTAAAATTATTAAGGTTAGAATGAAAACGCAGTTTGAATACCCTCAATAGAAATTTGTTCTTGGTTAATTTCCTACAATATGAAAAAATTGTAGAACGTGTCGCGGGGCACACGGCAAGAACTTTAGTTCCTTTTAAGCAATAATCAAATTTTTTGAATGAATGAATAAATAAATAAACATATTAATATAAGAATTTATTTTACTCTGGATGAAACTTCATTCAACAAAAATATACAGTAGTATTAATTATAAAAATCTTATCATTAAGTTGATTGGCACAACGTACATATTAAGTATTCTATTAACTGTAAATAATAATACAATGTATGCTGACAATCAACATTTTGCACCGAGAGACTAGCTTTGAGACTGAGGAGAGAGCGCGAGAGCCCACGCGCTCAAGGCACATAACGTAACAACGTAACGTAACGGTCAGATCTTTTGCGACGCGACCTCCCTCGCTCCAAGTAACGTAACGGTCAGACCAACCTAAAATAAAGAACTAAAGTTCTAAAAAGTTCCACGTGCATGGTGATTTCATGAAACCACAGTATGATTTCTTCAGTATTTGAGCTCCAGAATGTTTTATGTGAATATTGGAGATTATGGAACTGTTTTTTGTGGATTTTTGTAGCCGAAAAATATTGTACAAAGATGAATATTATTTAGTTCATTTAGATTGAACCATTTCCAATCCGTATCTGTAACTTATTAACAAAGAAATTATTTTCTATTCTTTTTCTATGGAAATTAAGTTAATTCATAGATAACTTCATTGAATTTGAGACGATTTTGTATAGAATCCACTAGTTTCGACGTTTTTTTAGGGAAGACAGAAAAGCGTGTAAAAGAAAATTGGAGTTAGGTATGCCGTACGGGTTTCTAGAGATCACTGATATAGGGATCTCCAGCTTTTAAAAACCTTTCCGCAATTTATCAGGAATCTCAACAAAAAAAACGTCCAGCAGACACTGGACGAATTTTAACAAAAAAAAATTTAATCTTAGGTAACAAATCGAATTGTAGTCGAGACTGACTATACGCATGTGCGTATCTCTTGACCAGCGAACATTTTTATTTAATTTAAAATGTAAGATACGACTTTGAGTAGAATTTCTTTTCCATTTATTTTTTTTTCAAACATGGGATGTCACGTAGACAGCAATTAATTATTACTTTTCAAATATTTTTATCAACAACTATATACAGTGTGACCCATTTTGTTTGGAAGCAGCCCCTAAAGTCCGCATTTTTCAACCGATTTTATTTCGATTTTTTTTGTTGGAACGAAGTTCCTTATCGCGCGTTGTGAAAGGGGGCTAGACGGAAAAAATTCTTACGCGCATCTATGACGTGTATGAAAGAATAGACAGACAGAGTACATATATATATATGTATATATATATAAATGTTTCGGTGTGTGTATGTATATGTACAATTCCTTCACTAATTAATCGAAAGGAACTTCGTTCCATCCGGGTCCCTTGACACCTCTCAAGTTTTTTTTTCTATTCGGTATGAAAAACCGTATTTTGGCACAAATTTTCATAGCTTAAATACTATTTTCAAGGCCCTCTATGTTAATTTTTTTTGCCAAAAAAGGCAGAAGTACAGTTGGCATTTTTTTCCTCAAATATAACTATACCACTGGATTCAGAATCATCACAAATGTGAACTAGCAAAATTTTATAAAAAAAAATTTATTAACCACAAAGTTATTGCATGAACTTGGAAAAAATGGTATTTTCAGTAGAATGTAGACAAATTTTAAAAATGACAACATGGTAAACAAAAATAAGGACTCAAACATATTGCACAGTAAAAATTCGAAGCCGATAACTCAATCCGTTCTAGAGTTACAGCTTCTGAAAGTAAAGTAAAATTGTGTTTAATAATTTCATTTATTAACAAAATGAAATCAACGAGCGCAAATAGGTTTTCATTTTGGAATTTTATTTATGTTAGTCAGTAACATTTATATGAAATAGTAAGTTCTAAATGTTCCAAATATTCAACTATTAAACTATTCAACACAAAGTTGAAATTGTACTTTTTGTGGTTACAATGATAGAAGTGAACGAGAAGTACCTAATAGAGAAATAGTTAATCGGAGACATCCGCTACAAAAGTAGCGCTAATGTGAAAGGCAAAAAAGTTTTGCATACATTTATGCCGCATATGTGGCCTATGTGGCGCCCTCGAGAAAGGTACAAAATTATGATTTCTCATATCAAAAAACTCCCAACCTCAAATTTTTGTGCATAGACGTCAAAGTTATTGTAAAAACCAAAACCAAAAATTAAAATTTTATGTTTAACACCCTGTATCTCTCTAAATATCAACATTTCATAAAGGCTAGTTGATTTAAATCGCAATATTTTGAAGTGAAGATTGTACTGTACTTCTATGTACAATTACTTAAGGACCACCCTGTATAGTTCATTCTTGGTATTTGGAAAGGTAAGAAAGTCGAAACAGCTTAG
Organism: Galerucella tenella; assembly: GCA_910591685.1. NCBI lineage: Eukaryota > Metazoa > Arthropoda > Insecta > Coleoptera > Chrysomelidae > Galerucella > Galerucella tenella. The sequence continues at coordinate 6,224 of CAJUYH010003493.1, read as the reverse complement.
GTCGGGACTGTATGTGGAATGATCTAGTAATTTGGTGTTTCCTTGCTTTAAAGACTCAATTGTAATTTTTTTTTCTTTTTATAATATGTCTCTTATGTCGCTAATGACCTCAGTGGTTGAAGCGACTGAAATAAATAAAAAAAAAAAAAGCAATTTTTTTTCGACTATGTGAGAATTTGCATTGTCCTGGTAGATCATTCGTCCTTGACCTTGCCCAGAAATCGTTGTTACATGAACCGCTTTTGAGACAAATGTCGCTACCTTTATGGAAACACTTCCAGAACGCATAACTTTAGGTGGTTTTGGTTTATTTTGGAACATCCAAATAAGAATAAATCCAGGACTCACCACCACCAACCCTCGTATTTTAGGACATCCATAAAATTTTTGGAATACAAAATGTTAAAGAAGATATCACCTCCATAACAACGCAGAGCTTTTTCAGCTGTTAAACACTCTTTGTTCAAAGTTTCAAGAGAACCAAACAGCTATGAAAATTTGTGCCAAAATACTGCTTTTGATGCCGAATCTAACAGAGAAAATTAAATCGAAGTCGGTTGAGAAATGCGGATTATACAGGGGTGCTTCCAATCAAAATGGGTCACACTGTACCTATAAGTATTATTGATCATAAAAAGATATGGTTTTTTTTAAATCTTAAAAATGCAGGGAAATTTACAGTTAAAAAGGGAATATTCAGAGAATTCAGTAGTAAATTCAGATTTTGAAATCTGGCAACACTGTTCACAGCCCTGTTTGAAGTGCTTCTCAATAGCTGTGGGTGCCTACGGACCGGGAAGTAGTTGTTGCTTCTCAGTTAAATGGTTACTGTTTTTGAAATATTTTTCAAAACTTATATTATTTTGCGATATTGATTCACCTCCACTCTATAAAATACATGGAACGTTTCCTCTTTGCTTTCAGCTTATTTTTTTTGTCGATACATAAACATCTGTGAATGATGTTCGATCAGATTAAAGTAGGAGCAGCCAAATAGCAAGAGCAACTTACGTAATCAATCACTGTCCTCTTCAATCAAACAAACAAGTGAAAAATTAGCAGTGGTCCGTCCAAAGCCGTTGAAAGCAAAAATAAATCGACTTCAGACCCAAAGCGCTATATACCTAAATAATATCCATGAATAATTTCGGTTCCCAAAATCAATCACGAAACTTTTTGAATTAGTATATTGCGTCAGATTCGGTCATGTCAACCGTAGAAACAAAAAAATACTGATGTGAGTACAAACATGTGGAATATGCTTTCGTTTAAAATGGATGTTTGTATTCGGTCTTGAAATTGCGTATTAACTTTGTGATGGCATGATGAGTTTTTTTTGGAATTTTTTTATGAGCTCGTCATGTTTTTTTTATCGGTTTTTATAATTAAAATCGTAATCAAAATATTTCTGTTGTTCTTAAAATAACAGTTATTTTTCCACTGATAGCTGTGAAGTTGACAATTATTGCCTTTACTAGCCAACGGAGAAGTTAAATTTCTCTATTAGTGGTTAATTATTTTCACCATTATTAACCTAGGTCAATAATGGACAAATTCAAATATTTTGAGAATTCAGGGATAGTAGTCCAACAAAAACTTGTGTACCATAATTTTGTATACCCAGGAGATTGTCTTTGACATATTTGCTACTTAAATTGAACCATCAAGGTGAAATTATTTAATTAAAAATGTCATTAGTTTGAAATTCGCGCTCAACCAAAAATGACTGATGTTATAAGGAGTACGTTCATACTATATCGAAAACTGACAGTGTGCTTGTCAGTCAGACCACGGAGTAAACGCTTCTCGTGGTGCGTTTGTGAATTATTTTAAATTTTTTTCTTAGGGTGAAATTCATAGTCGACATTTCACACAGGCGAAAAGTGAGGTTAAGTTTGAGTGTAACTTGAGTGAAGTATGAGTACAGATTCCAGCTCCCTTGAGTGAAGATTTCTAACCTATAAACCACGTTTGTACCTTGCACTGTCATTGGTCTGTTATAGTTGCAAATTTTACAAGGAAATTATTATGATGGATGATTTTATTAATTTTGTAAACTATATAGATGGTGATAATGCTTACGTTTATCGTTTACCTAGGTTACATTGGTGTAGTGAAAAGCAAAGTTTTTGAATTAATTCATTTTTAGACGAAGCATTGCTCTCCGCTTGAAAAACTCGTGTGCCAGTGAAACCCATGCCTTTTTCTTCCCAACTACGCTAACACAATCAGTTTTTTTAAATTTCTATAGAGGAATATTTCGAACCAGCTCACTTGAGGCTAGTTTTTCGCTAGACGAATAGAATTTTCTTTTGTTTCCTATTTTACTAGGAAATAATGAACTTTAATGAAATATTATCTACTATAAAAATATATAATACATAATAACTAGCTTGAAAAACAAACCTACGCAGCAAATAAGAGATATATATGAACAGTGAAGAACTAAACTGGAATAAAATACTTGCAGAGGGCTAATACACATGACGTTCATAAATCACAATTGTTAACCAAACGCAACCGAAAGTTCCTAATAATAACATCGATGCCAAACTTTCTCCTCTCAAATTGAAGTATTACTTGAGTAATGACTGTGGATAGGAAAAGTCGCCTAGAGCTAAACGAGTTCGAGTATGAGTGACCCTCAAGTGTCGACTATGAATTTCACCATCAAATTTGGCTAGTAGTCGAAAAAATTATATAATATACACCATGGTGGGGAAGACATTTATTTGGTGCTCGTTAAATAATAATAGACTTCACCACCTTGATGAATAATATACTAGTAAACTATACAACTTACTTTTAAGGTATCTTTTTGGTCTTGCCCATCCTGCCCATTCTCAGCATTATCGCTAGTAGAAATATCCGAAGCTAGATCACACGTAACGGTTGGAATGGTCATTGGTCTAGGATGAGATTCGATGGTTGCTATTTGGCTATCCGCATTATGCGGTGAATTATTGCTGTTTCTATCGACTATAGAACCACCTGCAGAGCCTTCGCTCCTTTCAGTCGTACCGTTTTTCGCCGTCTGAAACAAAAAAAAAACAATTGACATGACATTCGTGAAATAAATAAATAGTGTGAGTGTGAACTGTTTGCTGCACGACATTTTGACAGATAACAGCTTTTCCTTGGCATCCACATTGCCAACACTTTAGACAGCAAAGGATGGCGCATAGATGTGCGCCAGTGTTTACTCAGAACATTTCCAGATCGATGGACCGACAGGAGGAAAAGAACGACTACCTTTGACTTATTAATTGATTGATTGGCTTGGCACCACCAGTCAGTGGCTTGGAGTCCTCGGTAGCCCAGCCATTCAGGCTTCCCACTCGGCCGAAGGTTGGACTCAGTTCAGTACATGTGGAAACTGGGTCAATAACGGTTGGACTGGAATCGAGCCTGAAGATGACAATCCACATTTTATTTCTAATATATGTTATCAGGTTTCTCGTTTGGAATAACTTGTTCTTTTTTTTTTCTTATATTTTTCTTTCCGTTTTTGTTGAGCAAAATTATATATTGTACGAAAATTTTGTATGCTACAAATTCTAATCTGCATTTTTAGTTTAATCCCAAATTTGCCCCAAAACATATATTTTGAAGCGAATTCAGGTTATTTCGTTCACTAAACATTGTTTCTAGTATCACCAACTACCAAAATTATTAATTTCATCGGAAAATATATGTTAACATCACCGTTGTCCCCCATCCTCCACTAGGTGCCTCCTCTTCAATATTCCAAATTTTCATCTTCGCTCGAATTTCCCCCAACTTGTCGGTATCTTAGGCGACACACTCTCAAAACACGTATTAGGAAAAGTAGAATTCGATAGATGGCTCTCTGAAATGTCAATGTCACCTTAGCAACGAGTAAAACAAATCATCTGCCGTATAAGCCCTTTGGTGATTGAGTGGTTTTATTTTGCTGTTTTAGCTATTTTCAGTGTGTGTTTTGTAAAACTTTTTCTTTTTCTTTGATTGTGCTTTAGTATTTTGTGTTGTTAAACTAAATTTTGGCTCCTGATATTTTTATTTTTGAAGTAATAGGTATGGTTGATATTTGTGAAAAGTGCAACAAGCGTTCAATCAACTGTTTAGTTTTAGGTCTGATTTCGTGTTTTTATTTTATTTTTGATATAGTCATATCTACAAAAGTTGCAGAGAAGGTACTTTTGTATCGAGTAATATTTTAAATAGTTAATACAGACTTATTATTGCAATGAAAACAAAAAATAGAATAACATAACCTCTTCCATAATATCTCTGATTATATAAGAATATTACCTAAGAAATTATGACAGTTGAGTTAAATGAAAAAACACAGTTTTAAACTTGTCACTGACACATAATTAAACAAATAAAGTACGAATTTACGGTAATTACGTTGACTTGCATATAATACAAAACCAATGCAAAACGAATTATTTTACTCGTTGCGTCAGTTACAATTTTTTCCGCCAGAGGTCTCATTGAATTCTCCACCCAATAGAGTACACGCATATTTCATATTTTGCTTAGATATTAATTTATAATAGTAAATATGATATCAAAAATTACTAATAATAGGAAATAAACTAGTTTCCATTGGAAATTACTTCCAAATTTTAAAATAAAATTCAAATTTCAATGCACTTTCCGACCACAACCCGAGGATTTCCGAACGCTACCGATGATACGTGTGATGTCATATCTCTTGTGTTTACTTATGTCAACATGGCCGGTATTGCATTAGGTTATGTGTAGTTGTGTGTTTATATTATATTTTAATCAACTATAATTGCTTTATTGGCGTGAAAATATAAATTATATGTTTGTTTGAGACCATTACGTGTTTGTGTGTGCTTTTTTTATTTCTAAAAGTCAACGTAAAGTGGAAAGTGGACATAAATATTCGATATTTCCGAGGGTATTTTAAAACTTTTGGAAGAATATATTTTATTTACTAGTTCAGTGACGATTCTTTCATATTTTGTGAGTAAAGATATGGCTAGCGAAGGTTTTGTAAAAGCACAAACTGATAACTTGCCCAAAGTAGACTCATTTATGCTGCTTGAATTTATGAAGTCAAACAGCTGCTTTAATGCAGAGGAAATAAGAGGAGTTAAAGCATTATCGTAAGTACGATTTAAACTATGTTTTATTTATATAATATATACCAACCATATTTCGATGTGTGGTCGTAAGAAAATGATGTTTTTATGGTTGATTCCTGGACATATAGGTACATAGCCTCAAACTATTTAAGAATAAAAATTACCAGCATAGAAGTAGGTACTCACATTAAAATGGTCTTCACAAACAAAAGTTATGCCCTTCTCTTAAGTGTATTTTTGCTTGCGCCACCAGGTAAAGTAACAAATATTTTGTCTGGAGTTTTAATAGACGTTGATTTACACACTGGAACAATGCAGTATTTGGAATACAAAGTTAATAACGTAAACAAATGACGTCACACCATGGGGCAGCCATCTTTATGGCGTAAAGTGCGTTTTGGCGGACATTCAAATTTTATGATTTTAAAAGTCGCTTTAAAAGTAAAGTTTATATTTTTCTGAAAAAATAGGCATGCAAGGTGTTAGGAGACCTGATAAAGCGTCAATTTCCACCAATAGCAAAATTTATGCTTGTAGTCTATTGAAGATTTTCAGATTCCTTATCATATTATTTGTGTTAAGTTTGCCGATTTAACATACCTAGACCAGGAAGGTAATGTGTCTCTATCTTATACTTTTTATAGTTCGTAAACGTTAGCAGATCACAGTTCTTATCAGTTTCTAAAAAAAATTGCTATTCTGTTAGTTTGGAACGGATAGTTTGTAATGTGAATCAAACTATCCTCATTCCAACAAATCTCCATTGCAAATCAAAAACTGCTATTTATTTTCCACTTTAAATGGAGGTGAAGCATGCCTGGAAAACGTTTTAAACAGTAGAACACTGTTATCTCACTCAAGAAGTACTTAGAAACTCAACACCGAAAGTTTCACATATAACAAACGTGTCTTTGGATAGTAGTTTCAGTAAGATTCAGGGATTAAACTACGTTAAAATGTAAACGAGGAATCAAGGATGTTCGGTATTTAAGATCCATTTAGAACTATGAATGTATGTTGAAATACTGTTTCGCAAATGGTTTTGGAATACGCTCCTTGGAAGGCAGGCAGAGGGCACTCTAAGAGACAACTGCTTCAAGGTCAACGAGCGTTATGTACTTC
>CAJUYH010003492.1:0-32215 GCA_910591685.1 Galerucella tenella | reverse complement strand
CTCTTTAATAGCAAAGCTTAAACACTAAATATTTTGTAATATTTGCTAATACAAAATTGCGGATTCATTTTTATAATAAGGATATTTATTATATAAACAAGTACATTGAGCAAGAAAACACAAAAATTCAATTCTATAGCTAACCATAGGAGAATTGGTCAGTTCCTTTTGAACGAATTTACTAAATTTTCTTTTCATCATCCATGTAATCAATTTCCTTTCAAATATCATGCCAGTCTCTATACCAGAGTTCGTATATATTTTACTCTCAAATGTATATTGAAAAATTTGAAAAACATTAGATTAAATTTAACACATAAACCAAACTCCAAAGTTAATATTTTACAACATTTATAAAAAATTTTAATAAAGGTATCCTGCAGATGTCTTTCTTTTCACTGTTTTAACCTTGTCATTCCAAAAAATACGCGTTATTTAAAGATCAAAATTTAAGATTTAGTGGCCCTATTATTCTGGTGGCTAATGAGTAAGTATATTTAATTGAATTTGTGAAAAATATCTGCTAGATTATCAAGAAGTATCACAAAATTACTAAGATGCTGGATAAAAACTGTGAATTGATTCATTTTAAAAATTCAAGTTTATTTTTTACTTACCTTTTCAAATTCATATCCCGAACATTTTTCGAAATAATTAACATTTAAAAATAAACCTTTGTGATAAAGAATCCTATTAATTTAAATATATATTTCTCTAATTACCCCTTAAAATAAAATAAGCTTTTCGAACTTCTCTGGTATCTACCGGTCTCGTTATTGACAACAAAAGCGAGTCGTAAACATAATTTATGAGAGCGGCGTCCGTTTGGAACAGCAACTTGAATCAAACCGCCCTGGAGTGAAACATCTTATATTTTTATTCTGTAATCTTTGCTCAGGCTGTACGTTGATCCGTCAGTCTACCATTCAGGACAAAGCAGCTTATATTTATTGATTAATTGTAATTATTGTTCCAATTAATCTATTTTATTATGTTTCAACTCTATGGATTTTCATTCATTCCTTATTATTAGGTACATATATTATTATTCCATATCACGTTGCAAGAAATGGAAAAAAAGGTAGGTCTGTGATCAATCCTGATCAAAATATCACAATAATAAACCGTTTAAATATATAACAAACATATCTCATGTAACCGATTTTATACTGATTCTGATGGACCTCCAAGAAGTTGGAATATACTGCCTTTTTCTCTACGTCATATTTTTCTCCGAACAAAGTGTCCCTAAACGAAAGAGAATGATTTAATTTTCATTTTCAATGTTCTATGTAGCCGTTGTTAAATAACTGTATTCAACAGATGTCTCCACCTCTATATTACAAGAGGGTGTACTCGCATTCTACCCCGGATGGCTTTATGAAGGTTAAATATTTTGTGTTGTTTCTGTGGTTAGTCGTTATACACTCAAATATTTTTAAAAAATAAACCGAAACACGCTCTGCGGGTTTTAATTTAACTAATGGTAATCACAAAATTTGTAGATTTTTATTGATTGGAATCAATTTATAGGATAGGTTGCTATGAGTAGACATTAGGCGATTTCGAAAAAGATGACTAGCTTGACGCTTGACTTTGCCTTTTTGGTCTGTCAAATTACATACCGAGATCTGCAGTACTGTTACTGAAATTAGTAGCTTTCTTATCCTTGTCTAAAGTAGTTTTTGTCTTGCTTTTTATTTGTAAACAAAGTCGTTGGAACGTATTGTATTTTTGGTATTTCCCAATACAGTTTTCATAATAACCAACCATTTTTAAATGACTTGTTCATGAAAGGATTGGTGGTAGGGCTGTTGCTGTTATATGATTACATTGAAAATAATGCCCCAATCCTTGTTTGAAAGTGACTCTGCAGAGCTTTTTCTTCTTTTAAATACAAAAGCAAACAAACAACATCTCTAACCAAATTTATTTATTTATTTTACCATTTTTGGATATTCTTATCAATAAAACACCTACAGAGTATGAAACAAGTGTTTATCGCAAGCCAACACACACTAATAGGTATTTGAATTTTGAATCAAATCATGCTATAAGCGTTAAAAAAGGGGTAGTAAAATCTTTATACGATAGGGCCAGAATCATTTGTTCTAATGATAATCAGTTCACAAAGGAGAAAACTCTACTGAAAAATGTTTTAAATGCCAATAATTACCCGGCAGAATTTGTAAATAAAGAAATCAAGAATATAGAGAAAGGCTCATTGTTAATACCCCATAATAATAACAATAATATAAATAATTCAGCTAACATAATTTTTAAAAACTTGACAATACCGTATGTTAGGGGTTTGTCAGAAAGAATTAAGAAAATTGGTAATCAATTTAACATTCGAACAATACTTTGAGATCTATCTTAACAAAAACGAAAGCAAAAAATGAAGAACAATCTTCAAAAAATTGCATATATCAGATATCTTGTGAATGCGACAAATTCTATTTAGGTGAAACATCTAGATCTAGACCATTGAAAGTCCGAATAAGTGAACATAAAAAATACATCAAAGATAGGGAGTTCTTCAAGTCAGTTATTTGTAAACATGCTTGGGAAGAAGGGCATAAAATTCAATGGGATTCGACAAAAATAATATTGAAAGAGCCCAATAATAAAAGACGAAAAATCAAAGAAAGTGCTTTGATACAACTAAATGCAGATAAATGTGTAGGTAGCTAGTATTTCAGCCGAATGTAGTCAAATTTGGTTACCAATGTTAGAAAGAAAAATTTCCAATAATCAATTACCTGCGTTATCAGGATAGCATAATAAGTTTTTATCCAGGTTTTCTTATGATTTATCATTGGAATATTTGTTAATCGATACACACTTCAATACACAAAATCACCAAACTGAGTTATACATGTTTTGAAAACAAAAATGATCATACATAAAAAAGTAACAACAAACGCGTATTATTAACAACATTTCCAAAATAAGCTAAAAAAAGCGCTATCCCAATAAAAACCGTTCCTGGAACGTGCACTTCTCTGGATTCCATTTCTATTAGACTATCATATCGTTAGAATGTCATAAAATAAAATATTTTATTTCACATTTTACCAGAGGTGTGATCTACTATGAATGGACCTTAATAAAATTTGACAACAAAGTTTTGTAGTCTTAAACTTCAAAATATTGTTGATTGTCTAGTTGTCATATTTTTTCGTTGTGTCAGATAGGGACCAAAAATTATTTTATTAATTTTATTACTAGTTAATCTTGACAACGGTAGCTGGAACGCTACCGAAACGTCGAAATAAAAAATAAAAAACATTATTGTGGTTTGATTCCCAGAGGAATAAGAGAAAAAACAAATTTATATACTGTTGTAGGATGAAAGTGTTTAGTTTTACCAAATAGTGCATGAGTTTGAAAAAAAGTCAACGATAAGAAGACAAAAACATCATTTGTACAAATTAATCTGCGCTTCTGGCAACAGCGGTTGAAATAGGGGGGCAATGAACATTCGGCCAGCTTTTGGAACTAAGTACACGCCTTCGATGACAGCGCACAATTATTCTTTCTCTCTCTTTCAAGCTGTTTTTCTCATATTTTCCTTGGCGTACTTGTGTAATCCGTACAGTTCGAAAAGCTTTTTCGCAATCTGTATATCCAACTCAAAACTTCAAGATAATATAGGAAAATTCAATACCTAAATAACTTTTTCGAGCTTTATACATAAAAAATGTAAATTTCATCAATCAGCTGTATTGAATGAGAACCAAACGATTTAGTCTGTAATTGTTACTTTGCGTCATGTCGGTGACGTAGGTTTTAGAATTTATATAATAACCTTTTTGGTGTGCGTCATCGATTGTTAAGGCCCTTCTAACACATTACGTTGGAACAAATGGAAAGAAGGCAGGTCTGTGATTCATCTTAATCAAAATATCACAATAATGAACCGTTTAAATTTATTACAAACGTTAACCCTAATCTTTGACTTACAAAAATTTGATTAGTTGATGTTTAGATTACGCGCAAGCGTGACCTATCAATCGGGAGAAATCACAACATTCAAAATAGGATGCAGACGTATCTTTCGTAGCGGCAATGTGTCTTACGTCTTTTTCTAATGTCCCACTGACAGTTTTCGTCAGGTCTGTACTTTGATGTTTACGGTCAATTATTATTTTTATGAAAAGTGAATATTAATCTTATTGTTATATTTATTCTCAAGTATTTTCAGTTAGAAAAAGAAGCTGATAACTATTAATTTCATAGCCTTTCCGAATTTGGCTGAATACGATCCTGATGATTCTATTTATCAAATTTAAGGTTAGCTATATGTCAAAATAGCAAATAAAATAAACGACATTCCGAAAACCAGGATATACGTCACAAACGATGAGGCACACCAAGAAGGCTATTAAATGCACTATAGCTATTTTAATATTTAATTTAAGATCCGTGGCTGTACGAAAGATTACAGAATAAAAATATAAGATGTTTCACTCCAGGGCGGTTTGATTCAAGTTGCTGTCCCAAACGGACGCCGTTCTCATAAATTATGTTTACGACTCGCTTTTGTTGTCAATAACGAGATCGGTAGATACCAGAGAAGTTCGAAAAGCTTATTTTATTTTAAGCTATACAGGGGTAATTAGAGAAATATATATTTATAGTCTGTACAGAAAGTACGAGGAGTAATAAACCCTAATTAAGTATGCAAAACCTTTACAGGGAGCACCATGAAATTTTTGATAAATCTCTTACGTTAAATTACATTTCTTCCGTAAATCTAAAAACCAGGTAGATCGACCCCGTATTTGTTTCAGTTGTAGCAAAATTTAGGGTTTCTTCATTGTTAAAGGATTAGCAGATAAGCAATAACGCAATGCAGTGGTGTGTATTTTGGGAAAAAAATACGTTTTAAATTATAATATAATAAAAAATGAAAAGAAATAATTATTGGAATACATTTATTACTTACATTTTATTCTATATCCGACTCGGAAGAGGAAGAATCGTTGTTGACATTAATAATAATAGGGTCGATTAAATCATCACAAATATTGTCAATTTTCAACATATTTGCCTCTACTTTGATAATATGCTCGATACAGTTTGTCCAATTTTCCTTACTAACATGACTTACAGCACTCTCAAACAATTTCACAACATCGTTTATTTTAAAAGTAGTATTTTTTTTCCAACTTCCCCCTTTACCTGAGCCCATATTAATTCTATGGGATTAAGTTCACAATGATAAGGGGGAAATCGAAGAACTGATATACCACGAGAAGAAGCCATTTCTTCTACAATGTAGGTTTTATATTTATTCTTGTTCATTTTTGCAATTCTGTAAAGTTCTTTCCTTAGTGGATCTTTTGGAAACTTAATATTTTTCGAAATAAGCCACTCCAAAAGCTCTGCTTTACGCCAACGACTTGTGGGCAATGCTTCTCGTAACCGTGAATGGTAACTTGCGTTGTCCATAACAATAACAGCCCCTTTTGGAATCAGATCCAACATTTGAACAAACCATTCCTCGAAGACATCCCCATTCATATCTTAATGATAGTCCCCCGTGCGTTTTGAAATAAAAGTTAATAATCCACAATCAACAAAACCTTCAGAACTTCCAACATGGACAATGATAAGTCTTTTTCCTTTTCCAGATGGTGGCTGCAAACCTAACGACAAACCTTCCACGAATGCCTGCCTTCCGCTTTTAATGTTTTCATCTTGCCAAGATTTGGAAACTGTATATCCAGCATTTATACACACATATATACAAAAATATATAAAATAATTATTGTTACAGATTGGTTTGTTTTCTATTATGAATAAACTGTGTTGCCTTTCTTTATCAAACTTACTGAAATTTATGTACCTCTATCACTTTTTTTTATTAAAATTAGTACATCCCGTTACCTCTGACCTAAATCGTATATTCTTTAGCATAGCTGCAACTCATTCGTTCAATACAAAATGTACCTTACGGTATACCCTCTTAAAATATATTTTGGTACGTCTATGAAATCTACTTAAATGAATGATTTATTACTCCTCGTACTTTCTGTACAGACTATAAATTAATAGGATTCTTTATCACAAAGGTTTATTTTTAAATGTTAATTATTTCGAAAAATGTTCGGGATATGAATTTGGAAAAAAAATAAACTTGAGTTTTCTAAATGAATCCATTCACAGTTTTTATCCAGCATCTTAGTAATTTTGTGATACTTATTGATAATCTAGCAGATATTTATCACAAATTCAATTAAACATACTCATTAGCCACCAGAATAATAGGAATAATATTTGAAAGGAAATTGATTACATGGATGATGAAAAGAAAATTTAGTAAATTCGTTCAAAAGGAACTGACCAGTTCTCCTTTGGATAGCTATTGAATTGAATTTTTGTGTTTTCTTGCGTAATGTACTTGTTTATATAATATCCTTATTATAAAAATAAATCCGTAATTTTGTATTAGCAAATATTACAAAATATTTAGTGTTTAAGTTTTGCTATTAAAGAGAAAAATAGTATTATGACTTTTTGCTCATGTCAACAATTAATTAATAAATTTAAAAAATCTATACAACATAAATATAAAACACGAACAACCAATATACATCGTTCTAAAATAACAGCGCTCGACGGGCGACGTCCCGTATAATATGTCACCAGAATACAGAATACAAGTAAGGACGTACTGTATCATCCAAGTCAACAGACAGTCACCAGCGGCATCGGTGCTTTACGCGATAAATTCGAACGAGTGAAACATCTTATTTTTTTATTCTGTAATCTTTGGCTGTACTGAGATCAGGGGCGCATATACGGGGGGGGGGTAATGTCTGTAATTACCCCCCAGGAATAAAGATCAACTGCAGTGACTTTTTGTTCGATCCGGCAGCAGCGCTTTCTTACTTTCGATGACTGAGCACCACTAGCTAGAAGGACAAGAAACAAGTTTTTTTGTCACAGACACAATATTTTTCATCACAAATTTTTTTAAAGTCTTACTTAAATATTGCCTCTACCCCCCCAGACTCAAACTCTTGCCTCTAATCCCCCAGACTCAAACTCTGGATGCGCCACTGACTGAGATCATACAGTTTGACGTCGCAAGCAATAGCAGAGCGTTTATACGTTTTCATGCAATATTTACTTATGGTTTATAGCACATTTTTGACATTTAAGAATATTGTTTTCTATTATATTTTCCCTGTAAAAGTATTTCTTGTCAAAATTGGTCAGAATATCTCATAGACCCCTTATGTATCAAACGCAGTTGTAGGTATAATACTTACTCTAAATGGACGAACCGACAACGGTTTTGCTACCTGCTCATCTGTTAAATTTGTTGGCGTAGATTTTCAACTAATAGGTAACTAATCAACTTATATGTCTCCGGTAGGTAGGCAAATCGGGCGGTATCCGGGTGTTTAAAAGAGCTTAGAAGGTGCATCATGATTATTGTTTTATATTCCCATAGGTGGGTATTTACCTGAACGAGTTCGTTGAAAGCAAAGCAAAGAAAATTTATTGGTTTGTTAGTCGGTTCGTGTGAAATTAAATACAAATTGTACAATTTAACTACCGTATATTAAGAGATTGTAGTCTTAATTATCGTGCATGTATTTAATTAATTACAACTATTAAATTTTGCATGATAAAAAAAACAATAAATTTTACTTCTAAGCGGTTAAATCGTAGAGTAGAAAAAAAAACCTGTTTCGAGGTAAACGTTACAAAATGATGAAGTCAAAATATTAAACACAATATTACTAATTTAAATATTTGAATATATATACAGGGTGTTTCTAGTTTCACGCGAAATAATTCAGGAAGTTATTAAAAAATTATGCCCACCCCCTTTCGAGATAGCATCCCTATTAAACAAAAGAAAATACAACAATTGACAGAGAGGGGTAGCAAAAATAGGTAAAGTCTGGTACCCAAAATAGACAAGGGGAAGGAAGAGAAAATAATGGAAAGTCGGAAGAAATAGGAAAGATATAAACAAGAGAAGATACATAGAGAGCAAAGATATATAGAGAGGAATGAGAGAAGGAAAAAGAGGAGAATACGGAGAAGAGATAGAGATGTGAGACTGGGAAAATTGAGAAAAGAGAAAGTAACAAGATAAGATAAGGAAAAGTAATAGAGAAAGGAAGAGAGTGGAGATACGAGAGTGAAATAAGCGAAATAAGAGAAAAAGAGAAAGAAAGAAAAGAGTGAGAGAGGAGGAACAAACGAGAGGTTGAGGTTGATGGGCGGAAAGAGTGGAAAAAGAGTCGTGATGGTTTTGGAGAAAGGAGGGGTATATGAGAGATAGGAGAGGAATAAAAGGGAGGTTGAGAGAAAGAAAGAATATACTGCGGAGAAAGAAAATAGTGTGTGGAGTAGAGAGACAGAAAGTGGGTAGAGGAAGTCAAAATACTAAACATAATATTAGTAATTTAAATATTTGAATATATATACAGGGTGTTTCTAGTTTCATGCGAAAAATTCAGGAAGTAATTGCCCGTATAAAATTATACACTCCCTTTCGAGATATCATCCCTATTAAATTGCAGGGTAATATTGAGTTCTTATTATTTTCTACGATAAAACATTTCCCCCACAACTTAGGAATAGGTGATGCAGAGAACTTACTTAACAAAAGTTGTAAAATAAGGACAGTAGTTTTTTTAATTTTTGTAAAAAATATACGCTGTGTTATTTATAAAATGCAACATAGGGATTCCGGTACAAAACTGTTAAACGCGAGCTAACTTTTTTACCCAATAGCGTTCATAAAAAAATAATAACGCATTTGATACGGTCGTTGAAAAATAAATTCAAATGCTTTTTTAATGTTCTTAAATTCCCTCTGGTTTGATGAAAAAATGGATAATTATGTTCAAAAAAGTCGAACTCTATATTCATACCATTTTCGTATACTTTTAACCGTCTGGGAAATAGCTACACGGTTAGGTGCACAGAAAATTTAAAAGGTAAACCTGAAACATGGCGGTTCGACTCTCCGCTGTGGTTAAATTTTTGTCTTTTTGTTTTCAGTTCTTTTTTCACAATTTTTGTTTGAAAAACATTTAATTTGAAATAAAGCAATATTATTTGCTTCAAAAATTGTGAAAAAAGAACTAATAACAAAAAGAAATAAATTTCAGCACAGTGGCGAATCGAACCGCCATACTTCGGGTTCACCTTTTAAATTTTCTGGGCATCGAACCGTGTAGCTATTTCCCAGACGGTTCTGTATCTGTATCTGTAAAATAGGGAGAGTGAGTATAGGCTCACAGCACTTAGGCCACATGTGACTCATTGTACATCCTTCCGAGGATTGTAATGCGTTTTCTTCCTATACGTGGTCTTTTACCACACGAACACGTCACTATGGACATCCTTGACTTAAAATCTTGCGACGGAATGCTCGGGCACAAGATTTTTAACGTGGTTTGCTCCACGGCCTCTTGACCCTTAGCGTCAAGAGTTCCAGATATCCTCAGATGGAGGTTACGGAAAATTCCAGGAGTCTTGTTGAATTTATTTTAGCTAACTAATCTCAGATTTATAACCCGGATGAATCAAATATGGTTTTTTTAAACTAATGAGTTATAATAATAACGGATTAAATCGAAATCTCTGTAATCTATTGTAGTTATTACTGTATTAGGACTGACAAACTTACGGGGAGAAGAAAGGGACGGACCTAACAGTCTGAGCCGGTCAGGTTTTCTAATACGGGGTGGATCTGCCGGGTAAACGAACAAGCGTAACTGAGCCACCTCCAAGTTCGAATATCCCTTTGGATTCAACGGAAACACGGGAACTTACTATGAATCAATGCAATTTTCAAGGAAACACATTTTTTTAGGGCCGATTTTCTATAAAATTTTCTTTCCAAACTCTAGGGCATTCAGTTTCCGAGATATTGTACCCCGTTACGCTTATCGAGTAAGTAAACAGTAACAGATCCGTGGTCTATAAAATTTAGATACTAAATCAAAATACTATTTTACCGCAGCTAACTTGCAGTTGAAAAATAATCATTCTATTAGGCATTATATTTTCGAAGAATCAATACAATACTCTTATCGGATTAACGACTATCTGCTGTGGGTTTTTTCTCTTGAATCAATCATGTTGGTGTTCAAACGAAATATCTTAAAGTGGAGTATACCACTGAGGAGGTATTAATCTCTAGATTTATAATATTTGTACAAAAAAAGAATTTGAACAATTTTTAAAGCCTACGTAAACATTCATAATTAATCCGCAAAGTATAATCAATTTCTGAACAACACCATCATAATATAAAATTATCCCAAAAAATATCTCTCCGCCTATGGTTATACTATCACTACAAACAATATTTTCAAATCTAATACTTTATTTATTGCCTTATTGCATCATAAATATGCTTCTTTTTAAAGATGTTAATTTTACTCATATTGTTCCAACACCTACATAATTAACACCGACTAATTACCCAATAAAAAATAATCCTCAAAACGCCAATGGATAGAAACGCGATTCTTAACTAAAATTTCGGCACGCCAGTGGTTTTAAATATACTCACTCTCAAGAAATTCGATTAATGTGGTAATTCTGGAGTATTTCTCCAAGTTTTGTGCCACGCAGAGCCACCTAGCGGAGAAGATCTAACTGCGAAATCAGCTTGAGCCTGTTGACTCTTCGAATAAAACATTCCCATCAGCGTTGCCGGACTTACGCGGAAGTCAGAGATGATGTGAAAATGTGATGGTTGAGTAGTTGGCGTGTGCTGTTGACGGTGTATTAATAAATTGTAATTGTTTGGATGAGCAGGGGCGTATCAATGAAGTTAATATGTAGTTGTTGGGATGGAAAAAAATGAACGATCTCAGTATATATGTATTGAAGATTTTAAATTCAATTTTTATGTTTTGATATTAAAATTTCTTGAATAAATACTATACGTGTAGGATCACAAAGGTAATTATTATGGTTTTCATAATGATTTTTAAAAAGATCAGAACAAGACGACTTTTCTACACACTTTTTTGAAACTGATTAAGATATTTGCAGAAAATGCATTCTGAAGGTGCTAACGGTTTTTTAAGACGTCGGAGAAAAGCTTTTACGACAACATAAAGTCTTGTTTGAAAAGAATAGGCTTTCTTTCCAAAACAAGGTTCTCATCTAGAGGTAGGAGAAGCGAAGGAAAAAATTTATATGAGAAAAGAATAACGTTGGAAACAAAAGAAAATACAACAATTGACAGAAAGAGGTAGTTAAAATAGATCAATTCTGGTACCCAAAATAGACAAGGGGAAAGAAGAAAAAAGAATGGTGAGACGGGAGAAATTGAGAAGAGAGAAAAAGGAGAAGATAGATAAAGAGCAGAGATATGGAGAGGAATAAGAAAAGGAAAAAGAAGATAATGCAGAGAAGGGATAGAGATGTGGGACTGGGAAAATTGAGAAAAGAGAAAGAGTAATAAGATAAGATAAGGAAAAGTAAGAGAGAGGAAGAGAGTGAAGATAGGAGAGAGAAAGAGAGTGTAGATGAAGGAAGCGGATATATAAAGAGATAAAAAGCAGAGATATATAAAGAGAGAAAAGAGAAGTTCATCGAAAAAAGAAAAGAAGACGGAGCTGAAATCAAGAAATGAGAGTGAGAAGATAGAACGAAGAGGTGAGAGGGAAATAAGGAAGAAAGAGAAAAAGAGAAGTGTGAGAGAGGAGGAACAAACGAGAGGTTGATGGAGAGAAAGAATGGAAGAAGAGTCAGGAGTAAAGGGGGTTTTGGAGGAAGAAAGGGTAGATGAGAGATAGGATGGGAAGAAAATGGAGGTTGAGAGAAAGAAAGAATAAATTTGAGAAAAAGAAAATAGTGAGTGGATTAGAGAGGTAGAAAGTGGGTAGAGGAGAGTATAGGGTTACGAGGGGAGGGGGATAAAAATAGAAATATAAGATAGAGGGAATGACAGAAAGAGGGAAAAGACATGTACTCAATTTTAAATTGAAAAGATGAGTGTCTCAACCCAGAATGATATCACAAATGATTCAGTTGAATGTTTATGGCTCTTGGTGACAATTTTTTGCAGAAAAGATATAATTCCATGATTATTTGGACCACTATAGAAAGATAAGGAAACTGTTACCGCTACTCTTGAAACCAAAAAATGTATAGATCTTGGAACATTTTCCGGCACATGCTGTTTGTTCTGGGTGGTGTATCAAAAAGAACTGCTTGGTAGCAGTTGGTTCAATATTTGAGGTTTGGTTTCCTGGTGATATCAAAGCTCTCAATTTAAAATATTTTGAAAACATTTTTTAGAAATATTCATAACTTGGAATTTCTGTTTTGTGTCCTTAAGTAGCTGGATCTAGTAGACACTGAACTTCACCGATTTCGTGTTGTGCTTTTTTTGTTAAAGTTGTTTACTTTTGATAAATTTCCGCATTTTAGCGAGAGTTAAAGAAGACCAAACCACTCGAGTTTGTATAGTTTTTTGTAAAAAGCAAAGCTCATCACGTTAGTGATTAGGGGATAATAATTTACTTAAGTCTGTTCATCTAATTTCATCGAGTTGACCCTGTATATATCAGTTCAGGGACGAATACCGGTAGTCTTCGAACTAAGCATTGAACATTACACGTCCACGTGCTCCCTTTACATATGCATTGTCGATTTACGTATGCATAATTCGATTTATTAACGATTTTTTTTTTAAAATGTCCACGAAACTTGGCAACGCCGTACTATAATAACCTCATTAATAAAATTCCTTCTTAAATAAGGTAGCTGGGAGAGAAAAAAAAAATATATTTTTTAAATTCGTTCAGTCACGTACTGATTCTAATTCAGTAATGTGATGACATGGTTTTGGTATGGTAATTTTTCAGACAGACATTGTACAGTCATAGCTTTCTGTCTGTCGAGGTTGATGGTTTTATTTAGCAATAATTTTACATCTTTTGAGTTGTTACCTTTACCGATAATGCATTTTTATGTATGAGAGGGTATTTAAGCACTTTTCTGGTCCATTGGCGTAGATCGCTTTAACAATAATTGTGTCAGATGAATTGTTCAATTTTAAATATACAGGGGTGTCCAGAAACTCTCCATTCCAAACACAATCTTCAGATAATAGATGCGATAATGACTAGCTTAGATTAGTTAAGATTTTATGAGGTGTCTGCGACTGCGACCTTTTCAGATCTATTGTGATCCTATAAACTCTAGATTACATTCTCCAGCCTGACTCTTTTGAACAAATATATTCGGGTGGAGACTGAACCTTTCATATAGCTCTCTGCCAATGGCGTTTCTTCGCCTAATGCAAAAAACAGCACATTTGACAGGCTATCGCACTGACATAGAATGTTTTCTGCCGTTTCTTCTTATAGGTGACAAAACCTGCACATATCTTCGTTTGTCAATCTCATCAGCCCCGTTAACAGACCCACTACAGCTTTGACAGTTTTCCTATCTTTGGCCATCAGATCTGCTGTAAATTTTTGCGAGTGTTCTAATATGAACTGTTTCGCTTGCCTCTGTCCTGATGACTAACTTAATTTACCTCCATCCAAAGGGTAGCGCAAATAGAAGTCAGTTTTCCAAGCATAATGTATGTATTTTGGGGTGACATTCACTCAGTCTCAGAAACTAGTAGTTCTATTTCCCGGAGGAATTTTATGATGTCTGCAGACTTCAACTCAGGTAAATGCTCCTCTTCTATCCAGTAATCTCCCAGGTGCTGTGCTCAAGGATTCTGAAGTGCTGTGCAGTTGGAAAGTAGGTGGATGGAGGTTTCTTCTTCCATGCCACAAAATCTGCATTCTTCTTCCTCCACTATTTTGAGCTTTTTCAGGTGCCCATTCAGGCTAAAATATCCTGTTAGGATCCCTGTTAAAAGTCTTAGCGAAGTTTTACTTTGGCTTATGCATTCATTTGATCTCAACAGGTTGTAGTCACCCAGAAGAGTCTTTGATTGTATAAGCCCCACTAGATCCTTCCAATAATCAGATCTTCTCTATTTCTCGGCTTTACTTATTTCTTCCAATATTACATTGGGGCTGATTCCGCAAAAGGGTTCAGGACCCCCGAAAAGTATTTCAGTCCCCCTCTTTGCTAGTTCATCTGCTATTTCATTTCCTTCTATTCCAGTGTGTCCTGGAATCCATATTGTTCTCGCCTAGTTCATTGAGTTTGTCTAGGCATTCCCACACCATTTTGAAACTGATTACACAAGAGCTCAGTGCCTTAATGGATGCTTGACTATCCGACATTATAATAATCTTTTGCCTTCTGTATCCTT
Organism: Galerucella tenella; assembly: GCA_910591685.1. NCBI lineage: Eukaryota > Metazoa > Arthropoda > Insecta > Coleoptera > Chrysomelidae > Galerucella > Galerucella tenella. The sequence continues at coordinate 17,931 of CAJUYH010003492.1, read as the reverse complement.
TATCAATATTGAACTGGACGCACTTTCTTATGGCGTGGATTTCCGCTTGAAAGATACTTGGGGTTTCTCCCAAGCTTTCAGAGTGTTTGGTTCCTGGCCCGAACACTCCTATCCCAGTTCCTTCTATTGCTTTTGAGCCGTCTGTGTACCATTGAATGGCATTCTTTCCAAGTCTGGTAATGGTATTTGGATCCCATACCGTCTTGTGACATGTCCCAGATGGTCTGATTTCTAAGAAGTGAGGAGGTGTTTTTTTAATGATTCCCTCTCTACTTAGTCTGTATCTTGTTCTTTCTGCAACACTTTCCACCACCATATGTAAAGGGGTGAGGTTGAGAATCACTTCCATGGCTGCCGTTGGGCATTATCTCATTTCTCCTGTAATGCATATACAGGCTAGTCTTTGAATTTTGGAGAGGTTTTCTCTCGTTGTCAATAGGCTAGTTCTACTACTCCACGCAATGGCTCCATAAGTGATGATTGGTCTCACTATGGCAGTGTATATCTAACTTAGGATTTTTGGGTTACAACCCCAGTAAATATGGTACATACAATAACTCTGCGATAAATTGTTTACCATATCGCGTTTTTTATTGCCATCCCAACTAGGGGCAACGAGCAGATTTTGTTGAAGTTTTTTGACAAATGTTACATTCAATTCGAAATATCTAGGGTATTTTACAATTTTAATGTTTGGGTTCGTTATTTTTCAAGATAAAATCATTTTTATTTTCTGAAAAGATTAATAAATATTCTCAATTTTTGTGTGGAATTCTATTATGAATTTTATTGGACCCACTGCATCTAATTTATTAAGTTTCTTAGTTTCTCAGCAATATATTACTTTCAATCAATTATAACCATAAAAAAGTTTACAGTTCTTAGGGACACACTGTAAATCATACAAAAATCAAACGAGACTATTTTCCAGTTTTCGAAAATTTATCATCCCAAAAACTGTACAAAATTATCGAATGGCACTCGGTAATAAAAAGAACCGCGTTGATTTTCGTATCAATGGCTTCTGCCTTCCACTTTGTCTCTTCATCTGTAAGGCAAAATCTCCCTAATTCCTAGAAGCGCACTAACGACACCGGATTTAAATGTTCATATTTTTAACTACGGTTAGTCGTGTTAGAAAAATCATAATGGAACGCACATCAGCACGCCCCTAAAATATTTACCTGACACAAACATTCTGTCCCCAAATGAGTGTCGTATCGTTTTCGAAGGATTTAAGTGAGCTTTTGAAGTGTTTCTGTCAAGCTTTTAACACTCGCTTTGACCGGAATATATACGGATCGAAGCCAGCGAAAATACTTCCATTTTTTAATATGAATCTCAACAAACTGAATCACTAGTTCTTTTAATAGGATATAAAATGTCGTCCTTCTTATTGAACAACCCTGTATGTTCGTGTAGTTTAAGTATGCTAGTAGGTTTAGTATTTTCTGTACAATACTGTTTCTTAAACTGAGCCCTGATTATCAATAAATTATGCATAATAATTGTTATTGACGACATTTTAAACAAGTATTGATGTTTCTACTTAACCTATAAAGTACGTAATAATTTATGTTACTCACCTTATTATGTTGAATACACTTATATTGCCATGAAATATATGCACGAACACACTAAAATTAACTGAAAACATAAAACCATAATACATTAAGTTTCCTCACATCTTTTTATTGTTTTTTGGTCTTTGTTTTAAAATGCAAATAAGTCATTGAAGTTTAGAAGCCATTTTTGTTTAGCTCTTTTTATTTGTTTGAATTTAAAATTTTGCGCGAAAGTTGATGCTCATTAAATTAAAATCAATTCTGGTTGGAAGAAATGTAAAAGAATGTGGAGTTAAAACCTACTCGTATTAATTTTTAGTGTATTGGTGGTTGTTTGAGGACATTCCTCAATTAAAATTAAGGGGTAACGATTGCTGTTGGGTAATACATAATTAATTTTGGACAAACAGTTTCTTTGAAAAAAAAATACTAGAAAATTACACATAGACATGCTTGATGTAACAACCAGTAGTTAAATACACATAGATTCAAAAGTTTTGCATCACCCTAAATCTCCGAAAAAAAAATGTGTTCATTATAAATGGATCAGAGATGAATCAAATAATTAGTTTCAATAAAAAAACGTGTATATTTGTCAAAAAATTTTATTAGCCAATAATAAACTTGCTTTAAACATAAAAAGTATTTTTATAAATTAAAGAAATAAATACAAATTGATTCTTTTTAAAGAAAAGGTTAAGTGAGAACCTGCATGAGAACTTTTAATAGAGAGTATTTCCACCTCTAGAATGTATGCAAGCTTGAAGTCGCCTGCCCATGCTGTTTACCAAATTATTGATATTCTATTGAGGAATATTTCGCCTTTCTTCTTGGGCCGCATGAACAAGCTCTTGTACACTCCTGGGTGGATTTCTGTGTGCTGCCACTGCCCTGGCAAGCATGTCCCAAGCATGTTCAATGGGATTTATGTCAGGAGATAGGCAGGCCAGTTCAAACGATTGATCCCTTCAGTTTCAAGATACTCATTTACAGCTCTGGTCCGATTAGGTCGGGCGTTATCGTCCATAAAAACGAAGGAATTGCCAACAGCTGCGCGCCATAGTCTCACGTGAGAATGTAGAATCTCTCTGAGATACCTATCACCAGTCATCGTTCCCTCCACATGAATTAATTCTGTGCGATCATTTAACATGATACCAGCCCAAAACATAGCACTTCCTCCTCTGAAGGGCGGCACGGGGCGAGCATGGGCAAGCTGAGCAGCTCTCGTTGGATCTCGCCACACACGTATTCGATGGCTATCTTGTACCAAACAAATCCTTGTCTCGTCGGAAAAAAACACCGAATTCCAAAATTCTTCAGGCAAGGCCGCGTGTTCTTGAGCCCACTGTAGTCGGCGAACTCTGTGCTCAGGTTGTAGTCTGGGCACTCTTATTGGTCGGCGACACCTCAAACCTGTCGCAAGTATTCGTCTTCGTAATGTCGAGATCGATACTTGAACTCCCAACGCATGTCTCATATCTCTTTGGAGTGCTGGTATTGCCATGGTCGGGTTTCTTCGGATAGTTAAGTGGATATAGCGGTTCTGCCGCTGATTAGTAACACGCCTTCTACCGCTTCTAGGTCTATCACGAAGAGAATTGGTCTGGAGATACCGGTTCCATACACGAGACACATCAATTTGCCAAACGCCAACTCTGTTTGCTACGAACCTTTGAAAATGACCTTCTTCAACTAAAGCCACTATTCTTGCACGGTCAATCTCACTTATGACTTTCATGACGATTCATGTTTGCACTTAAAATCGTAAAAATCAAATGCCTTTCAATGTTAAAATGATCGCACTAAAAATGTTATCTTACAAAAAAAATTGAAATGGTAAACATTGATAAACAAGCCAACAAAAAATTGTGGGCGCAAAAAAATTCCCTCGCATCCGAAGAAGGTAATGCAAAGTTTTGAATCTATGTGTATTTTAAGCAGTATTGTAACTGTGCGGTCACGTTACAAATCTATTATTTAAATTGTCGTGGTTATTCCAGTAAATAAATTTTTGGAGCATTTTACTTCTGGCAGATTTAATCGTTTACTATAACCGCGTTATAAAGAGTCAATTTCCTTCTACACTACTCGGTACAGCGAGCGGAATTGACTGCATCCTAATCTAAAAATATCCACCCCGAACGATTGCGAACCACTTTCGTTCAGTTTTAATGCAATTAATTATATCTTTTACATTCAAAATACGAAAACAATTCGAAATTAGACTGGCTATTTCTAACGACAATTTGAATAATGTAAATTGCTCGCGTATGATATTTGAAAATTAAATCTATTTCTAATCTATTTTAGAAAATGAACTCTGGAAATATTTTATTTTATACAATTGAACTTTGAAGTGCGTTAGTTTTTACAAATTTCTTGTGTTTTAATTCCCTTGCATCTGTCTGTAAAACAAGCTAAAATTTCACATACTAAATTGCATACAAAAATGTAGAAACTACATAAAGAGTGCTCTAGCAATGTTTACATGAAATATATTCTAAAAAAAATTACATGAAAAAAAAATGGAAGTTATTCAGGTATTTATGTCCAAATATTCGCGATAAATTGGCTAAAAAAAGTTAACCATAACTGTCAAAATAGAAAGTTGAATTGAAATTTAACGACACAGGCCGATATTTGTGTCATACAAATGAAGAATAGAGTGCAGTTAAATCATAATAACAGAAAAATAATTTAAAATCCATCAAATGACCGCCAGTCGATTTCTCCGCCTATGTAAGAAGGCCGAAGTCCTAGCCCCGTATCAACCCACCCACGGCATCATTTGACTTCGATAAATCCGACAACGTCGCTTGCCATAACCGATATTGTGGCCGCACGGAATGGAGGAGAGAACAGAGAACGAGCTTCAGTCGGGTCAAACTTCCCCTACGCCCCCCACCAACGAGGACTACGTGCCGTTGTTTCTCCCACAGGCAGACAGTTGAACGTCGTGTTTGGTGCGAGTAGAACGGAGAGTGTCTGAATTGGATTTAAATCTAATTCTATTTGGGATTATTATGCTTTTTGAGTGCACAGTGTTAAAGTAAAATTGTTATCTTTATGTTTACCCACAAATGCTGGGATATACTTCCTACAGGTAATTTTAAGATTGTTTTCTCGGGAGATGTGAGTGAAAAAAAGTTGTTGGAATTCGGTGTAAGTGAACAAACCTATTTTGGATTTCAAATGTGCTACAAATTTGGTCGAATTAGTGTTTCTAGTCTGGATTTTGAGGATTTAACGGAAAAAATGTTCGTGATTAGTGACTTTGGTGACGTGATACCTGCCATCAAAAAAAGTGCAATGAAAGATATTTTTTGACTATTCACTTAACATTTTGATTTCTTGAGTGTTTGAATATTTATTTGAAGAAAATCATTTTGTTATTTTTTTAATTGCTACTGTGATTGTGAATGTTTTTAAAAACTAAACTACTACATAATGAACTGTTTAAATTTCTGGATGTTTAAAAAAACCTAAAAATAAGTGAAAAAACATAAACAAAAGTGCAGTGCCTGAAATAAACAATGTGATAAACAAAACTTGTTTTGTACCGAAGTGAAAAACATCACAAAAGTGACCTTACTTACTGATTCCAACAATTTTTTTTGGATATATACCTACTCACATCTCCTGCACATTACAAAAATTTACAATACAACTCGTGTTGGACTAAATTATGGATACTATATATTATACAGGGCCGAGGTAGGATTATTCTTGATTTTTATTTTATTACACAAAAAGCAGATAAGTGATTCAAAAATTTACTCAAATTAGAGAAGTTTATCCATTTTTTTGCCTGAGCACTTGACTATCGAGATTTAATTTAATTGACTCATATTTTTTTAAATGTTTCTATCTAATGAAAATTCTAAAATATTGATTATAATTATTTCGTCGATGATATGTTGATATCGAAATAAATAGTGGAAATAATTAGAATTCAGTGGCTTCATTTAAAAAAGTAATTTAATTTAATAATTGACTGAAAATTTAGGTGTACCTACTGTGTACTATTCTAGATTCAATTGGAATATTTGCATGTTCATAGATTAAAGATCTAATTCAATTGATTCTTACTTTCTTTCCACATTAATTGAAATATTGTAGGTATGCATTAGTAATTCCTTCAATTCTTAATTCAATTTTCTAGATATTATTTAAAAAAAATTATTTGGGTTTCGATAAATTGTAAGTACTAAAATTTAAAATAACACAATAGGTATGTCAAATTCGCACATTTTAAATAAAACCAAATTACCTTGATATGACACTATTGTATAAATTACATCGTCCAAAATTATTTTAATAGGTACCTAAGTGAAAACTGGTTATCAATACAAGCTTTAGCACAAGGTTATGTTTAAATAGATTAGGTTATCACTGAAAAATTGTAGGTATTTCATGTTTTTTTTTTGAAAGGTACAAACTACCTAGGTAATTTGCATTTTTATACTTGAGTGATAAAATTATTTAAATAATATTATATTTTGTATCTTTTCAATTTCCACAATATTTGGTTAATTCTTTAAAAATTAAACTTCAAAATATAGAGAGGAGTAATTGATATATTCTGTAGGCAAATTTACTGTTGATACTGAGAATATTTGTAGGTAGGTACTTATGTTCCTTCGATTTTTATCAAATTTTTGGATCTTAGATCCTAAAAAAACTGCAATCTAGGTACCTACTTCATTTAAATGATATTGATAAAATCTATCAAATGAGAATTCTCAATTCCATACATACTTATGTAGATACTTCAAGTACCTAGGTATGTTTTTTTCAGAGCACTGACAACAATGCATAAAATGCAATTTTTTGACGCCATGCTGCAGAACTTGCATTTTTTTTTATTTTTATCTCGAAAGCGGTTTTTTGCTATTAATTTTTTTCGTAATTTAATTTATTGTTTTATTTTAGAAAATCCAAAAATTTTTCGACATTTTAAACAATTTACTTTTTACAATCGAAATGTGTACCTATTTAGGCAGTAGACATTAAGTTTACTTATAGTTAGTTCAAAATTTTGGAAAAATCTCACCTACAGATTAAGAATTAAAAAAACTGATTTCATTGTACTAACTAATTCCTAGTTATTCTCTTTTATTCGGAAAAAATTTACATCAACATAAAAAAATCGCCATACCTATATTGATTACTAGAAATTCCTTAAATTTTTAAATTGATAACCAAAATATTTGGAAAATTATTTAAAGTAAGGTTATTTCTGTTATGCCATTTTCGTTAAAACCAATATCTACCTGAGCAAGGAGATACAGACGGGTTAAAATTCATTTCTCAGGTAAATTTTTCTTCTTTATTTAAAAAAAAAAATAGCAGTGGCGTACAATTTTTTATGTCTATGTATTTGAATGTAATTTTTAAACATTCAAGTTTTTTTAGACTTGGGATTAAACTAAGAAAATTTGGAACAAAAATCAGTACACGATTTAAGTGCATAGCTCATATACCGAATCATGTAACTTGTACATCCTATATACCCGATATTTGCATCAAGTCAAGGTTATTGATAATCCTCAAAAACTTGGTATCAAATCGAACACACTCAGAAATTCTCAGTGGTGAATCTTGATAAAATTTTTAACATTTAAAAAGTCGTTTGAGATCCTGTTGGAACTGTATGGATTTCTAGATTTTCATTAAATATATTTTGGGAATAAAAATTTTTATATTCATACAGTTCAAATATTTTCTAACTCACGTGTACTATAACAGTACAAACAATATTTTTTGAATTAAGGTTATAATTTTCCCCCCTCTCAATAGGCTAACACTACTCTACAGTATTTCATAGTATAATTTTCAAACCTTTTTAAAACCCTCAATGTTGAAACCGAAAAATTATTTTCTATTAAATACCTATTTTTTAATTTTGAAAACGCCCAACACTGAGTGACGGATACCCCTTATTCAATAGTAGGTACTTCCAAATCAATTTAAATATCAGTTTTTTATTAACGAGATATCAACCTAAGATTATAATTATATCTTAAAATTTTTGCATTCTATTAGTAAAAAAAAGGAAAAAATAAAAATGAAACGTCTTGAAAATCATTTATAAACCTCGCCCGTATAACCTCAAGGCTCCCCACCGATAGTTACATTCTTATTGAAATCTCCATGAACATGAAATCCTATTAATGCAAAGTGCAGTTTTGCAAAACCAGTCAATATACAACTTATTCAATTAATAATACTTTTAGAAATTGGATCAATAATATTTAAATTCTTATGAATTTGGCTTATTAATATACAATTAGTGTTTGAAAATTTGGCACATTGTATCAAATTATGATTGAATTTGAATTAAATGAATTTAATTAGGTACCTATATTCAAATATGACCCATATTAATTAATGTTTGAAAACATTCTTAAGTATTATATTATGAATGAATTTGGCTTAAACGCATAAAATTACATTTAGATTTGGCTTAAATACATCGATTAATGTATATATTTAGTACACACCACACCAATTAATATTTAAAAATTTGGCACACAAGTCTTAAATTCTTATTATTAAATTCTGTTTAGATATCGGTTCAAATATATTGAATTATGTTTAAATTTGGCCCACAGTACTTAAATCATGGTGGAATTTGGCTTAAATAGGTATATAAAATTATGTTTGGATTTAGCGTAAAAGTATATAAAATTATTTTTTTAATCACTGTTTCCTGTTACAAAATTGTCATATTTAAGTAAACCATGTTATCAATAGATGTCAAGATAATAGTAACATACTATTATCTTGACATAAAAAATGATATTCGGATTTGGCGTGAATATATCAAATTATGTTTGATTTCTCCTCAAAGATTTTAAAATAAAATTTCAATTTGACTTAGTCTCATCATGAGTTGTCCAAACTTTATTGCCTGATATTGAATAATATTTGAATTTGGCTCGGTATATCTAATTAGTAATATTGTTCACAGGGATTGGACAGGACCGGGGTCTGGGGCCCAACAACAGTTGTCGGTCGTGACCACGGTGTGGGGAGTGAGCACCACGACGCAGTCGGGCCCCCACGGGGGCGCCTACACGGGCGGCCCGACGCCCACAGCAAACCCCAATTATATAGGAGGACAAGGAACTGCGGGAAAAGTGCAACAAGGTGGTTATCAAGGAGGATATAGACAAGTCGTACCCCAAGGGTGAGTATCTAAGAAGTATCTTAAACAATATAAAATTGATTGCGCTGAATTTGTTGAAGACTCCGTTATTTTACGCTAAATATTATCTCAATTATGCGTATTTCCAAAAATTATCTCAGATTCCACATTTTGCTAAACCCGGCGAATCCGCCAAATAATATAAAATACCTGCGCATTCGCCATTTTAGCCGGACTTTTGTTGACATCAATTATTATCTCCATATGTTGTACTACAGTTACTACAGTCAAAATAGTAGAAATTTGTCCCATACCCAGTGAATCCTATTTTCATAAAATTTGCAAAAAAAAATTTTAATCCGTTTTTTTTTCTTTCGTATTTTTGAATTTGGAATATTAGTTGTTTCACCGTCTTTTACCTTGCAACTGATATAATAATTTTTGCAATAATTTTGTTATTGTTTTTTTTTAATTCAAATTAAACTTGTTGCTGGAACTGCATGAAAATATTGTTTATGTTCAGGTTTGCGTCTGCTTTTATTGTGGTTTCGTTGCAAAATTCGATAACAAACATTGCCTCATTTTATACGTGTATCGTAGACAAACACGTAAGGTACTAATGACTAATGAATAATAACAATATTTAAACGAAAAAAGCTAATGGTTTGTAGTTTTATGTTGGTTTAGTACAAATTGTTGTTTTTTTAATTCTTTTGCAATTTTTATTGTCTTCTAACCGACATTTAATATTATTTTCCTCGCTGTTCTATAGTGTGTTTATATACTTTCAAAATCTGCTGTTTCACCAAGAAACACTTCTAATAAAACATTTGGATTTCTGCGTTGTTTCACAATCACAGACAGACATTTTTTCATAATCTAGTATTTACAGATACTTTTACCTAATGATTTTTCTAGACACTTGTTTATACATTTTCAGTTATTCAGTTTCCTTTTTAGTAGTACCTACTTCCAAACACTTTTTTTGGACGTTTCAGTCATTTTTTTGATTGGTTTTCAACAGATTTTGTTCTCAAGCGTTTTTTAAACACCCTCTTTTTAGTAGTAGTTCCAGACATATTATTCAATCTTTTTATCCACTTCATTAACTTTTCAACATGCTTTTTGCAATTTTCACAGACATTTTTGGTAGAATTTTCACATCTCTTATAATCTGTCCAGATATATCTAATGATCTTCACAAATACCTACTTTCAATAATCTTTCCAGACCAATTTCATATTCTTTTTGGCAATTTTACAATACATTTCACTTTTCACCACCCTTTTTGTAATTTTTCCAGACAATTTTAGAAAGTTTTTCCAGGTAACTAGTTTTTATCTTTCCAGTCACTTCTTGAATATTTTCCGATACTTATAGATTAGCTCCAAACATTTCTAGAATTTTCCCGATACTTTCTATATACTTTTAATGCCCTTTGTAGACACTCGTTTATACCTCTTCAGTTAGGTATTCAGTTTTCCTTTTACTAGTACTTCCAGGTACTTTTTGCGGACTTTTCATCTTTCAACATTCTGCGTGTAATTAACCCCACCCTTTTTAATAATATTTCCAGGCACTTGACTCAATATTTTTTATCAACTTTATAAGATTTTCTACATACTTCATGAAATTTTCCAGACATTTTTTGGTAGAATTTTCACATCTGTCACAATCTTTCCAGGCTCTTCTAGAATAATTCCAGATGCAAAACTTCAAATAATTTTGGATACTTTTTGGTATCTTTCTAGTCACTTTTTTTTTCAACAGATTTCTCTCTTCAGCTTAGTTTATACACCCTCTTTTTAGTATTAGTTCCAGACATTTTATTCATTCTTCAACTCTTAACTTTATAAACTTTTCTACGTACTTCTTGTCAATTTTTCCAGATATTTTTTGGTAGAATTTTCACAACTCTTATAATATTTCAAATCAAGATCTTCAAAGATACTTTTGATGATCTATTCAGACCAATTATATATTCTTTTCAGCAATTTTTTGGCAATTTTCCAGTAGATTTAACTTTCACTTTTCTCCACACTTTTTATAATTTTTCCATAAGTACCATTTTTGAAATTTTTCCAGGCAGTTTTTATCTTCCCAGTCACTTCTAGAATATTTTCCGATACTTAGGTATAGATTAGCTCCTAAAAATTTGCAGAATTTTTTCAGTTACCTTCTACAGACTTTTAATGACCTTTGTAGACATTTTTTTTTCTTCCAACAGATTTCGCCGAGGATTTCGCTTTTCAGCGTTGCTTAACCTACCTCTTTTTCGTAGTTTTTCCAAACATTTAATTCAATCTTCTCATCAACTTCATAAATTTTCGCCTACGATACCGGCCCAAACGTTCACCTTGTGAAGGTACTGAATATGTGTCTCAGGCATCCAATTAGGATTCTCTGCTGACCAATATCTACAGTTCTGTCTTTCAACAGATTTCGCTTTTCAGCGTTGCTTAACCTACCTCTTTTTCGTAGTTTTTCCAAACATTTCATTCAATCTTCTTATAGTTCATAAATTTCTCTTCACAATTTTTGAATTTTTTCACTTTTCGAATCTTTCAGATACTTGTAATGATCTTTTTGTTATCATTCCAGGCAATTTTTGGTACTCTTATTTTCAGATAATTTATTGTAAATTTTCCAGGGGTATGTACTTATCGGTAATAAATTCAGATACTTTTATAAACCCTTCATAAACTTTTTATTACCATTCCAGACACTTTTCAGTCTTCCCAGACACTGTTCAGTCTTCCCAGACACTTTTCAATCTTCCCAAACACTTTTCAATTTTCCCAAACACTTTTCAATCTTTCCAGACACTTTTCAATCTTCTCAAACACTTTTCGATCTTCCCAGACACTTTTCAATCTTTCCAAACAATTTTCAATCTTCCCAGACACTTTTCAATCTTCCCAGACACTTTTCGACCTTCCCTGACATTTTTTCTATCTTTCCAGACGCTTTTCAATCTTTCCAGACACTGTTCAATCTTCCCAGACACTTTTCAATCTTCCCAGACACTTTTCAATCGTCCCAAACATTTTTCAATCTTCCCAGACACTTTTCAATCTTCCCAAACACTTTTCAATCTTCCCAAACAATTTTCAATCTTCCCAGACACTTTTCGACCTTCCCTGACATTTTTTCCATCTTTCCAGACGCTTTTCAATCTTCCCAGACACTTTTCAATCTTCCCAAACACTTTTCAATCTTTCCAAACACTTTTCAATCTTTCCAGACACTTTTTTCAACCTTTCCAGACATGTAGTTATTTTTTTCACGTAGTTTTGCAAATTATTTGAAAAATTCACAATATACTAGAAAAAGTTTTCTGTGTGTTGGCTTGAAGCAGAAAGTTGATACATTTTATGATCTTATTTAATAAATTACAAAAATCATATTGGGACTTGCACTATGTCAACCCCAAACAACCGTAGATCCAACCAAAATACAATAAAACATTGTATTTTACTGATTTAATATTTTAAAAAGTAATTTTTGTGTAATTAATTAGTTTAAAATATTATTTTACCATTTAAATGTTTACTTCATTTCACACATTTTCCCACCGCTGTATATTGTTCCACTAGCAGGGATTAAAAAGCAAACATTTTTCAAAACGTATGCATATTTTTTCGGACTTCAATATTTCACAGTGTCAAAATTATCCCATAAAATGGCAAATTGTAGTCAACATATACCTACTTCACTTAAACTCAGGTACCTAAAAACATTCAATTATCTTCAAAATAGATTTACAATATTATAGAAACATCCACAGCTGTTAGCCATTGTTGTGATAGTAAAATAGAGACTTCTTGGAATATATTTTCGAAAGGGAGATTTTCAGGTACTTGAATATTTTGATTCAGTCACGCCCCAACGGAAATTCCTAAAATGTTTCTGCATATTTAAAAATACGTTTATACACAGAACTAATTACGAGTATAGTTTGTCTTTGAGGACTGAAAATATTGAAATATTTGAATATATATAGTTTGTCTCAAGGTATAGCTGATTTTACGAAAAAAAGTTTTTTCTTTTTCGTTCCGAAGCTGACATCAACAAGTTTTGTAGTTATTTCACACCAAAACATTTCATTTTTGATTTTAAATACAGATTAAGTCAAAACTATTGCAATATAAATAATTCAGTTTATTAACAATTGTTATTTGAAAGTTACCTTATTCAATTGGATCTTTCATTGGCCACCCGGTATGTTGAATAGCTGTTTCAAGTACCAATAACACCATGGACAAGGTGTGTTGATTAGTTCCCAGTAAAAGCAAAACATTTTTGTAATTTCTAACACAAATTTTATCTGAAGCCGACTCTGTATAGGCGTTTTTTTAAGATTTGATGTATACATTTTATGTAGTTGGAACCAGATAATCCACATATTTAAAAATTTACATAAACGGAAAGTCCGCTATATTGATATTAGATGTAAAAAAAAACTTAAAACTAACCCTGTTACAAACCACCAAAATTTGAACATCCATCAACCGAATTATTTATACAAGGATGGAGCTCATTTACACCCGGTATTGCCTTTAAAGTTGCAAAATTAACGACAACATTAAAATAATCAACAAACAAAACAACAAAACCGATCCTGCGTGCGTGTGATTCTAAAAAAAATTCACCAAAACAAATTAACAGCTCTAATTCGTAACGGTTATTAGCCGACTTACCCAATAAAAAAAAATAAGAATGTGTGTATCAACCTAATAATTCATATGAAACCAAGCAACTAACGACCCCAGATGGGGTGATATTTTTAGCGAGAGTACACTATTAGGGTTGCTTTTTCAATTTAAACAAAGGTGACCTAGTGACAGAACGAGCGGTTAACATTGTGAACAAGGAGGGTGGAATTGAGTATTGTCAATAAATGATTTGACGATCCCCACGATAAAATTTCCAACTAATACAAATGGCGAATGCGCTGAATTTATTTAAAAAAATGGTGAATTCGCCGGGAAATATAATAAAAAGTTGAATTATGTCGATTTTTGAAGGATTAGGAGAAAGGGATTGGTGAAGGCACAACCATTTTTGATACGATAGGGAATAAAGCTTACATAGGCGGCGCATATGATGTTTAAAAGGGGTAACATTGCTAACATAGTACATTCACTATTTATATTTAAGGGGGGTTGGCAAGTGGAATGAAAAGGGTTGACAGATGTTTATAAACTAAAAATATGTTCACTTTACATACAAATATGGGGGGATAAATTGATTGAAACACTCATAAGTAGAACTACAAGTTTTGTTCTAATCTGGCAACTCAACAACTCAATTTTCGTTTACAAGCTTCTACCTTTTTTTCTTAAACTGAAAATTTTTCCAAATATGTTATAAGCTTCTTTCCATCCGGCAACGCACTAACGTACTAAGTCTGAGAGATAACTTTGATTCCTACGAAAAAAGAGGAAAAGAGTTGTCTAAAAATGAAGCCTATATTCTTGAAATGAAAAGACGCCAGAAAAGAAAAGCTCTCCCTGGCGAAGATCAAGAAGATGAACCTGAACCCCACTTTGATGGAAAAGAAGACTAAAAGATAAATACATTCAATGTTGTAATTGACAGGCTTTATTCAGAATTGAATAAAAGGTCCGAAGTTTATTTCAGTCTTAATGAAGAATTTGGGTTTTTAAACAATGTATCATCAACTTCCAATGAAGAAATAAGGGGAAAAGCTTCTATTGTGGCTAAAAAGTATCGAACCGACATAGTTGGTGAGTTTAGAGAAAAGTGTGTACAGTTCAAAGGCTTCTTTGAAGGTATATTTGATGAAGAAAGAGAACATCATGATAACAAGATTTACCAAGCCTCCAAAATACACTTTTGGAGTATCTGAAACTCATTCGTGAAAAACGATTAACAACATTATTTCCGAATATGGACACGGCTTTGCGCATTCTACTATGTATGATGACATCTAATGCATCTGGAGAAAGATCATTCAGCGTGTTAAAAAGAATAAAAAACTACCTGAGGAACTCGACTTCTGACGAAGATTCTCGATTGTCTAGTTTGGCTAGTTTTGTGGCAAATTCTGAGCTTTTTCAAGCATTAGACTTTAACGAGTTGATTAAAGATTTTGCAGCCAAAAAAGCTAGGAAAGTGAGCGTTTAGATTTATTTGAACATTCACTGTAATAAATACAGTGTGAGTGAATGTTTATTTTCAGAACTAATATGTTGTACCAATTTTAAAAAGTATAAAATTATAAAAATAAACGTTATGTATTAATATGAAATCTGCTTTATACTTTAATTCCATAATCGTGAAGTTAAAGCATACGATATAATAATTATAAGCCATTTTATATTATTGCTAGCATCCGCATCCTGCATCCATTAATGTTTTCCAATTGGTGTTTATCTTTAAGATATCTCAACTACCCACTTGTTTTGACGCGAGCTTGAAATAAGGCACATTTCAATTTTCCACCCAAGGGGCGGCCGGGGCGGGGGCCACTCGGGTTAATTTGGCCTAGGGCCGCAAGTACCCTAAATCCGGCACTTACTATACTGACAATACTATGTCGGTAAACATGAAAATTTGTTCCACCAATCATGAATGGGAACTGGCGTTATTCGTGATAATTAAGCTGGGTATACATTTGGTCAATACAATATTATTTTTCTCATATGATCTTTATCCAAAAAATCCACTTCTGATTCCAAAACCTTTGGTTTACATAAGTATCTTTTTCTTCAGAATATTTTCGAAGAAATTGTAACCTCTTGGATCGTGAAAGCAATTGATGTTTTTACATACCTCCATCTTGCTGTGGATCGTATCGTAGTGCGATCTGCCGGCACGTATAGATAGTAGGTATGAGGAAAGAGGAGGTAATCAGAAACTGGAATTTGTATGTCACTATAAACATTTCACTCACTTAATAATGTCAATGTTGCCAAGTTTCTATTATAAACTATATTCATTTCATCCTGTGTAAACGCGAAACAAACACCTTGAATATATTTGTGATCAATGAAATCACCGAAACAGTCTATGTTTACATTAAGATAACCATAAATAAATTTCCAATTAGCAAGCCCTGCCTGCATATATAAGTCAGTTGTTTTCAACATTGATTTGACGAAGGTTATTTGAAAATATCACTACGCATATTTGTGTGTTTTAATCGATTTTATGTTATTAGAAATTATTGCTAATAATATTGAAGATATTTGTGACGCTTTTGTTTCATTTTTTTTATTAAAAAAAGATTGAACCACATAAAAACATGGGCTCAATTTTTTCATTTTTATTCTTATCTAAAATCTAAGGTGTTACTTTGGTATTTCATACAGTGAGGATATTGCATATTTTTCAAATCATCTTAATGAACCGATTCCAACAAACTAAATAATGTATGGTCAATTATGAATTATACAGGCTGAAATTTTTATTTTTACAGTTATTAAACACATACATAAAATACCTGATTTTAATACATTAAAATAAATGCTCAAAATGTTCTCCAACTAGTTGTTGGCAAATAGCACAGTCTCCTATAGTACTCCTCCTTTACTTTGTTTAAAGTTTGATGTGAAATATTCCGTATTTCTGTAGTTACCCTGTCTTTGAGGTCTACAATGCTAGTTGGTTGTGTTGCATAGACTTTGTTCTTGAGGTAACCCCACAGAAAAAAAATCTAACGGCGTAAGGTCTGGCGATCTAGCTGGCCACTCAATAGTACCTCTTCGTCCAATCCATTTATTGAGGAAGATTTCATCTAAATAAGTTCTTACCATTAAAGCATAATGGGGTGTTGCCCCGACTTGCTGGAACCAAACATTTTCATTCGGTAAGCTAGGATCTATTGCGTTGGGATATAAGTTGGCCAACGCAGGAATAACTTCATTTCTAAGCATATTTAAATATTTTTCAGCTGTCAAATTTCCATCTATGAATATAGGCCCAAACGCTCACCTTTTGAGGGTACTGTGTCTCACGCATCCAATTAGGATTCTCTGCTGACCAATATCTACAGTTCTGTCGGTTTACCTATCCATTCAATGTGAATGTTGATTCGTCAGAAAGAAGAATGGTACCAAGAGCTATCTCTTTTCTGTTCAGCTTATTCATCAATCTTTCGCAAAAATCCATTCTACGATCTGGATCGTCTTCTGTTAACTCCTGCACAAAAGTTAATTTGTAGGGATGAAGTTTTTCTTTGTGAAGACATCTTAGAACTGTTGTATGACTAACATTATTTTCACGGGCAATTTGACGTGTACTTGAAGTGGGATTCTCTTCGAGACTTAACAAAATATCCACTTTCACATCATCTTCAACGAAGTGTGGTTTTCTTTTCAATGGTTTGACATGTCCAAGGTCTTTGAATTGTGCATGGATTTTAGACACAGTACTTTGTGTAATATTAGGCAATTCGGGATACCTGTGATTAAATAAGTCACCACTTCAACTTGACTTCTGCAGTTATCCCCGTACCCGATCATCATTAAAATCTCAATTCGGTGAGTCTCAGTTAAATATTTCTTTGTTATGTCGACAAGGAAAGAGTGTTTGACAAAGATTTTACTTTTTCAGTATAAACTGTCCACACATCAACAACTGACAGAATAGAAAACAATCCACATTATTTACCGAATTTGACTATTTATTGGCGTTTTTAGGAAATACTTGCGTGAATCACCCTGTACATTTACATTTATGTTTACATAACGCACAACTCAATTCAAAAGTTGACGTGTCTCGGCATTTTTTATAATTTTCTAAAATAATGACATAAAGAATTTTATTCCATAAATGGTTTCCACACTGTATAAATTTCTAACAGATCGATATATTTTTCGAAAAAGTGTTTCTCATTTTATATTTTACCCAAAATATTTCCACTTTTATCACCAGATTCGACAAAAAATAAAAAAAACATGTCCAACTAAACGATCCAATAACCGAGATGAAATACAAAATATCCCTTTAACCGTTAAATATGGTTTAATCCCTATCGATGTCGTATGGTAGAAGTTATGAAAATATAAAAGTCTGGTTGATGTACCTTTCATTATGGGGACATTTTCAAAGAATAGGTACAAATACAATAACAACAGTACAATAAGGGTAAATTCATTATTATTGGGTGGATGGCAATCTGCTTTCGTCAACCGAAATATCAAACCCTCTTGTTCGATATATGAATATAATACGCAGTGGCGTTCA
>CAJUYH010003491.1:0-22071 GCA_910591685.1 Galerucella tenella | reverse complement strand
TATTTCTATACAAAGTTACACTTTGATCAACCGGGTTTGGGCCTGGGTTTTCTTGTTTCTTTTTTAGTTTTTTATTTCTTATTTTCTGATATTTCTATACAAAGTTACACTTTGATCAACCGGGTTTGGGCCTGGGCTTTCTTGTTTTTTTTTTAGTTTTCTATTTCTTATTTTCTGATATTTACATATTTATTTCAATATTGTTATGTTACTACTAAATTTGGCAAAGCCTTGAGTCATCCGCAGTTGAAGGAGCCGTGTTGCATGTTTACCCGCTCTTGTTGCTAAGATGACGTTGACATTTCAGAGCGCCATCTATCGAATTCTACTTTTCCCAATTTACCAAGTTATCTGTCAACGACGGTCTCTCAATGTCATAAGTTTTTTTTTACCAAAACATCAAAGAGATTGCGTCGGGCTTCGCTTCTTATTAAGCTTGTGTATTCTTCGCCCTAACCCTAAAGTATCCCAAGGGAATATCAACGTGTATCAGTTCTATGCGTAGGGATGCAGTTATTTGAAGTTTTTTTTATGGTTTGAATTTTTTTTTTTCAGGGAAGATTCGGTTGCGTTGGGCAGTCGCTTTTCGAAATCTTCGATAGAACGCGAAAAGATCCTGCACAAAAGAAAGGAACATATGATTAATCAAGCGAGGAAGAGATATATCGAAAAGCAAAAGGCAGCGGCGGCTGTAAAATATCAACTTCAAAGTTGAAGAGATTTTGTAGTTTGAAGAAGAAAAAAAATCATCTGGTCGAAAAAATGTGTCATCATTGGAGTCATTTTATTCGCTGATTGCAACTAAAAAATGAATATTTTTGAATTAATAATAACTAGTTCGAAAATTGGATTTGTATAATTTTTAATATTAAACGGGAAGAGTACGAGAGAAAAAAAATATTCTATGGAAGTTTTCGTGTTCGAAGTATTGCTTAAAATAAAAAAAAACAATCGTAATCCAAAAATAAAAGAAATTACTTTTTGATCGTTATTAGAAAGTTCTTCGTTGTTATTTTTCTTTTTCATGGTTGATATAGATTTAGAATTTATTAATAATAAATTATTACACACTTTTGGAAAGGGTGTGTCAGCTCAATTAAAAAAATATCTTGAATTAATCATATTAGACGATTCCAAAAAAAAAACAATTATTATTTTTCTTCTTGTTGTTGATCATGACGAAAATAAAATACTGTTAAAAGTTTGAACTCTTCATATTTATATTAAGAGGTTGGAAATTGGAATTTTATAGTTTACGTACTCTACTTCGAAATGACTGACTGAAATTTAACTTTAAACTTGAATAACTTTGAAAATAATAAGAATTTAAAAAATTATAGGAGCCCTTTTTATGTACGAATATTTTTCAGTCAATTTGCAGTATTACCTCTTAATATATAAATATAAAGAATTCAAACTTTTACAGTAATTTATTTTCTTCATAAAAAATAACCGAATAGTATTTCGAAACAGTCTAATTGTATATTTTTTACCACTTAGTGCTGAAAAATTCATAGCTGCAAATAAAAAAAAAAAGTAAAATACTTTCGCTATAAATGTATACATACTTTGAATGAATTAACTTCAAAAAAATTCTACTTGAAATATTTATTGTTGTAAGCGCGCTATCACACGGTCCGGTAGTTCGTCTTCCCGAGTTTTACCCCTTTCACACGTACAAGTAGCAATACAACAGTAAGGCCTCTTTCACACGGTCAGGGTGTTTGTCCGTCCGAGTTTTCCACGGTCAAGCCGACAAGTAGCAATACACAGTTTACATGTTCTTTCACACTTTCCGGACCCGGGTAAATCGCCGTCCGGGCATACAAAACGCCCGGATGTAACCGCTAGAATTCACGGAGCTCGTACTATGCCCTAGCGGACCACAGTGTGCTATGAATGCGTTTACACGATCCGGGTGTTTAATCGTCCGATTTATCTATACTAGTTTGCAGGCGTGTAGCGTGTAGGCTGTTGTCGTGAAGACTGTGTGTACTCTGCAGTGTAGCTCGGGCATTATTTGATTAGTTTAGTTCAGGTTAAACCAGAAATCTGGAATAAAGCTGCCGAGGATTACTAAAATCGTAATAAAAAAAAACAAGCGTGGAGGAGTATTTGTGCCTCATATTTGTATCTTGTCTTTGAAAAAACACAAAGAATGCTCCTTCCAGGTATCTGCTTTCTAGCAAAGAGTGAACCCAAATTTGCCAATTACTTTGTTTTTTTTTTCGCCGATGTTTTAATAAAGCGAACAAAATGTTTTTGCGTCTACCACCAATCACAATCAGCGGCAAACTGAAGTATCTAGCACCAAGTGGTCCGGATTTTCGCAGACTCCAGGGTGCCGCCCGGCCGGGCGATCATACGGACGGATAAATAGCCTGACCGTGTGAAAGAGGCCTAAAATTGTTTTATCTCTAGAACGGACGAACCATGTGAAATCATGCTTGATACTGTTGTCCGGGTGGCGGACGAAGTTAGTTTAACGAAATATTCGTGTTCTTTTTTTTTTTGAATGTAGCGTCTCAAGAAGACATTTTTTTTTTAAAGTAAACCAATTTAATTTAAAAAAAACAGCAACTAAAAGGAAAACCAAGGGGGCGTCCATTAATTACGTGAGGTGTTCTAGGGGGGGGGAGGAGGTCAAGCTAAATCTTTCCAAATTTCACTTAAGGGGGAGGGGGGGTCTTGGCAAATATCACGTAATTATTTTTCTCGCAGAAAGCGGTGTAAAGTTGCGTTTTAAAAAAAATTACGTTAATATTCACAAATACTAGTCTTTGCTAGTCTTCAATAAAACCCAACACGTTTACAACCCAAATAAAGGTTTTAAAGAATCTCGCGTGAGATTAGGGGAGGGGGGAGGGAGTTGAGGAAAATCTCACCAAGGGGGTAGAGGGGGTCGAAAAATTCTCCAAAATGCCTCACGTAATTAATGGACGCCCCCCCAATTAGTCTTACATGTACAAGATTTTAAAAAATAGAACAATAGAAAATGTTGAATCAATTAAAAGAGAAGGGAAATGTAATAATTTTGCTCCTTATATATTCAACCTCCTTCTTCAACACTTTAACAAATAAAAAACACGAATGGAAGTAGGGGTAGGTGTACTTTAAAAATCAACTGCAAAAGCTTAACCAAGTGTTCGTCTCCTCTCATTTACCGACTATTTCCTTTCATCTGCATATGCCAGCATATATCTAATCAAAAGTCGATGTTTTAACATAAAAGGGAGAAGCGAACTTAATAATAAGAGGTTAAAGTTATACTGAGCATAAATATTTTCTCCCTTTGAATGATTTTTGTATTTTTTCATAAAAGTAAAGTTTATTTTAAATCATCACCTTTGCATATTTTCAAATCTTAATAACTTTCCGATAGAAAAGAATCTTCAACGTTTTCTTTATTTTCATCGTCATATAATTCTCCGTTACTTGGTATGGTTATTTGTTTCGCTAAAGATTTATCCAGTGGAGTTTCACGCAAATGCATTTAAAACAGTTCTTGTTGCAACCTCATCAGATTCTTGTTCTTGACTTAGACTTTGTGTAGATGTTGATTCTAGTAAAGTATCTTCTTCGATTCTGTAACACACTGCAACATTATCAGCAGATAAAGATCTTCTTAATGGCAGAATTCGGTTTTTACTAAAACCAGTGCAAACAGTCTTTTTTTTTGATTATTTCTTTAAATTCTTTTTTTTTTCCATATAAAGTATTTCTTATCTCATTTTTTTTTTATTAATAAGTATGTTGTTGTTTGGATTTTCTACTTTTTTGCTAGTAATTTTAGGTAGAGATTTGATTGGTGGTTTAGTATTAACAGGTCCTAATTTTATTTCTGTGTTACTTGGTGGTCCACGCTTAGTATTGATTTCAAATTTCAACAATGGCTTCGCTTTAAGCTAAGCTTGTTTTAGTATGTTTTACCTCTGGTACTTTTCTTTCAATAAGAGGTTTTCTGTAAAATTTATATTTCTTTGAATTGTCATTTTCATTATCGTTGGTTATTAATATTTATCTTATAAACATAAATTTAAAATTAAATTCAAATTAACATTAAATTCAACCGTTCACCGTTCAACCTTTTCTTTTAAATGCAAGGTAAGGCAATCGATGAGTGTAATTATGCGGTTCTTCACCGATTTTCGCGCACATTATAAATTTTTTCCGAAAGATATATAGAACACGTTTTATATTTTTACTTTGAAAACAGGTAAAACCGCGTTAATATTCACGGCTATACTTATAATGAGAAACTTAATTCTTTTTAACATTTAAAAACGCAGTTACTTAATTTTATATAGTTTTTGGAAATAAAAAAAAGTTAGAAATTCGACACCGTACATGTCTATGAAGGAATGTTTAAAATTTGGTTTAGATATTTTTAATATAGAAAGCAGTAAAGATTGGCTCATTACATAAAAAGATAAGGTTACATTTAATGATTGTATAATTGGGATGTTTTCCTCGGTTAATAAATACTCTCATTCTAAATCAAATTAATTATCAAAAGTTATTAGGTTTTTTTCAAATTTTTGCTTTTAGGTAATTTTGATTTGCAAAGCCGGCGTTATGGGGGAGCAAGCGGGGCAAACATACCCAGGGCTTTGTGACAATTAAGACACGTTATAATTGCATAACGTTCATTTGGGGAAGGGGGGCCCGAAAATCTTAGCGCTGCTCCTGTATTATTAAAATAATATAAATACGGCTGAAACCTTAAAGTTTAAAACATAAATGTGATGTTTGTACGTGAAATAAGATGGTACACGAATGGCCGGTCGACTACGGAATTAAAGAAATGAAAAATAATCTTGTCCGACAAAGAAACATTTTCTAGATAACGTAAATTACAATACTCATCTATTTTAATTATTATATAGGGTAAAACAAGAGCTCAAAGGCAATAGATTAGTAGATTAAAGAATTGAGGTGGAATTGGTATATAAATATGAACCGTTCTGGTATTGTATCAAGTTCAGTTCTAGAATTATGTTCAAACTTGAATTGGAGATGATTATCGGTTATTCGTTAATTCTATAGCCAAGCAAAGGAATCAAAAGTCCCAGGAATAATTCATTTTTATTGCCAAGTTGGTTAATCTATTAAGGCAGATTTTATTGTTGGACGGTGTATTAAAGGATGTATGATAAAAGTTAGATTGTTTAGTTTAGTTGTGTAGTTTATTTCAATTAATAACTTATTCCTTTATTTAATAGAAAATGTAAAAATTCATTACGAAAAGAAGAAATATTTTCAATGTAAACACTGTTTAATAAGACAGTTAAATTGGTCCTTTTTGGTATTAGAATTTCTAGGTACAAATTTTCTATATAGGAAAATTGTAATTGCAATGCAAATCTATGTGTGCCAGATATTGACGGCCAAATTTGTGTATCTTGTATATTAATATTCCCTAGCTTTAAATATTTTACCAAAACATTCTATTGATGTGTACTGCGTATTGTAGATATATGACAATATAATTAATAGGAAATGTTCTTTTTTTTTGTTCCTGTTCCTTCCAAACATCCTAAAAATCGCAGATCGTTTTCAAATATTATATAACTAACCTACACCCATTAATTAATTGGTGTCAGAATAGTTTTCAATGCAAAAAAAAACAACTTTCTTTAGATTCGATACCATGGGTATCTTAAATAATCCGTGTTACACTTATATATTAAATATAAATAAATAGAAAATAAATAAAAAAGCTACAAATCATTTTTGGCTTACATTAAATACCTACGTAAAAAGTAAAATATGAAAACTCTTCAACATCTATCATTTTTTATAGATGGATTCAAGTCGATAAAATATTGATGAGCCATTGCATCATCTGCTGACATTCTACCCATTGGATTGCACACTAATAACTTCTGAAGAAGATCCCTGCCTCTATTTCCTAATTTAGGAACTACCTAAAATATAATAAAAAAAAATATTCTCATTTTCTTTTCCAAATTATCAGTTTTTACCTGAGACATACTCATATTTGGTTGATAAATTGGAAATGGCTTGTAATCAGGTAACTGAGACATTCCAATCCAGGTATCTTCAGTAGCAGTACCTAATAATTTAAATATCCTCCTTAGTTGATCATCTACATCGGATCCAGGAAATAAAGGTCTCCCTATAATTTTTAATAACGTTAATTCTGACATTTCTAAAAACAACTAGAACATACCTGCATTGGCTAATTCAGCAAAGATGCATCCAGCAGACCACATATCAATAGAAGTAGTATAAAGTTTAGCCCCATAAAGGACGTCTGGAGGACGATACCACAAAGTGACCACTTCTGCAGAATAACACTTGACTGGAATACCGAACGCTCTTGCAAGACCAAAATCGGCAAGTTTAAGTTCACCATTTTTATTGATTAATAAATTTTGGGGTTTCAAATCTCTATGAAGTACATTATGGCTGTGACAAAATGCTAAGCCGCGTAATAATTGGTACATAAAAGATTTTACTACATCTAAATCTATATCACCATTTAAACTGTCAAAGTACTTTTTTAAATCTTGATCACAATGTTCAAAAACTAAAGTGAGTTTTTTATCACTGTGTAATACATCGTATAGTCGTACAATGTTTTTGTGTTTAAGTTCTTTCAACAAACAAATTTCACGAAGGGCGGAGGAAGGGACTCCTTCATCGTCGTCATCAAGTCGTACCCTTTTTAAAGCTACTATTTCCAGAGTTTCTCTATTTTTGGCTTTGAACACAGTGCCATATGTGCCTTCGCCTATTTTCTCGAGTTTTTCGTATTTTTGCATAATATAACATTGGTAAAAAATATAATTCTTAGAAGCAATGGGGAATTCTTCTTCTTTTTTATTTTCGCTCTAAATTTCGATTCTTCTGTTTCTATTTGTATTTGGCATCTGTCAAAACGCGTACTCTGTAACTAATAGAAAGAAATAGCAAAGAGAAGAAATTTGAAAATTTCTTTCTATCTACAAATGTTACCATCTATAGCTTTTCCCTGAAAGCTTCGGGTATAAAGAAACGAATTTTTAAATCTTGTGATATTTTTAACATGTATGTCTAAAGAACATAGAATAATAAATAACTCTATGGTATAGAACTTGGAAGGTTTGTTGTCTCTGCTTGGAACTATCCGAAAATCTCCGAATAGATCATTGAACTCTATACTAAGTATATAGTTCAATGGAATAGAGAAAATTTCGAAGCTCCTATAGGTCTCTAGTTTATCGACAGAGCTGAACAATTGCTTTGTGCCATTTGTCTAATGTATCAAGTTTATCAAAAAGCTACGTCATTGTGTGTGTCAGATTAACGATCGTCATCGTTTTGCTGCCAGTGAAAAAGTAAACTATTCATTAAAGAGTCTAACTTTTAGTGTGATTTGGGCTCTTCAACTACTTTTACATTAATTACACGTTCATTTTGTATAATGGCTGATAGTAAAAAGTAAGAATATAATTTTTTATATACCTTGCGTTACCGGTTTACTTTGATTTCAATTTGGAATGTACCATGTCATCATGGTGGAACTGGAATTTTCTGCTTTATTTTTAACATTTTTTTTAATATTTCTTTTTCAGATTATCGAATTTTCTGTATTATAATTGTTACAAGTAATTACTAAAAGAATGATTTCCATTTTTATGGATGAATCACTCGATATTTTTAATGTTCTAAAATTATTTATAAATATTTCCAATTAATTTACAGTCCAGAAGATTTGGCCACCGCGATCCTTCGCAAAAAGGATCGTCCAAACAGACTTCTAGTAGAGGAAGCAGTAAATGATGACAACTCTGTGGTCGCCTTATCACAAGTAAAAATGGATGAATTACAACTTTTCAGAGGAGACACAGTCCTGCTGAAAGGCAAACGTAGGAAAGAAACTGTTTGTATAGTTCTCTCTGATGATTCTTGTAGTGATGAAAAAATTCGAATGAATAGAAATGTTAGAAATAATTTAAGAGTTAGGCTATCTGATGTTGTTTCTATCCAACCTTGCCCTGATGTTAAGTATGGAAAAAGAATACATGTGCTTCCAATAGATGATACTGTTGAAGGACTTACAGGGTAATTTTTTAATTTGTCCCAAAAAAAGTTCATTTGTACTTTCTTTGTTCTTTCCAATGAATAGAAATAAGAAGCAATGCTTTGAATTTTTCAAAGGTCACAAGATGTAGGGAAAGTACAAACTTTTCAACAAAGGTGTTTTAATTAATAAAATAATTGCCTCTTTCAGAAATCTTTTTGAGGTATATCTAAAACCATATTTCTTGGAAGCATACAGACCCATCCACAAAGATGATGTTTTTGTTGTACGTGGGGGCATGAGAGCTGTTGAATTTAAAGTAGTAGAAACTGATCCGGCTCCATATTGCATAGTTGCCCCTGATACTGTCATTCATTGTGACGGTGACCCTATTAAACGTGAAGAGGAAGAAGAAGCCCTCAATGCTGTTGGTTATGATGATATCGGAGGTTGTAGAAAACAATTGGCACAAATTAAAGAAATGGTTGAATTACCATTAAGACATCCCAGCCTTTTTAAGGTAAACATTATTATTATTAAAATCCCTTCTATTATTAAATCCATTTTTTTTTCTTCAGGCTATTGGAGTTAAACCACCACGTGGAATTCTGTTGTACGGTCCACCAGGAACTGGTAAAACTCTTATAGCACGTGCAGTGGCAAATGAAACCGGAGCATTTTTCTTTTTAATTAACGGTCCTGAAATTATGAGTAAACTTGCAGGAGAATCTGAAAGTAATCTTCGTAAAGCGTTCGAGGAAGCGGATAAAAATTCCCCCGCTATTATTTTCATCGACGAATTGGATGCTATCGCTCCCAAAAGAGAAAAGACACACGGAGAGGTGGAACGTCGTATTGTATCTCAACTTTTAACATTGATGGACGGAATGAAAAAAAGCTCACACGTTATAGTTATGGCTGCTACTAATAGACCGAACTCAATCGATCCCGCTTTGCGTAGATTCGGGAGATTCGACAGAGAAATTGATATTGGAATACCTGACGCTACTGGTAGATTAGAAGTTTTACGTATTCATACTAAAAACATGAAATTAGCCGATGATGTAGATTTGGAACAAATTGCAGCCGAAACACACGGTCATGTAGGTAAGTATTGATGATGACAATAATAATAATGTTATTTTTTATTTATTTATATTTGCTTTAAGGTGCCGATTTAGCTTCACTATGTTCCGAAGCTGCCTTACAACAAATCAGAGAAAAAATGGATTTGATAGATTTGGAAGACGATCAAATTGATGCTGAAGTTTTAAATTCTTTGGCCGTTACAATGGAAAACTTCCGGTACGCCATGACCAAGAGCAGTCCGAGCGCATTACGTGAAACTGTTGTAGAAGTACCGAATGTTACATGGGACGATATCGGTGGATTGGCAAATGTTAAGAAGGAATTGCAAGAATTGGTACAATATCCAGTAGAACATCCGGATAAATTTCTTAAATTCGGTATGCAACCGTCTAGAGGAGTATTGTTCTACGGACCACCGGGTTGTGGTAAAACTCTTTTGGCCAAAGCGATCGCCAATGAATGTCAAGCTAATTTTATTTCTGTAAAAGGTCCGGAATTGTTAACTATGTGGTTCGGTGAATCCGAAGCAAATGTCAGAGATATATTCGATAAGGTATGTTGGTTATAATTGATTATACAGCATGTCCACGATTGGAGTATCCAATATAGGTGAAAATTTTTTAAATATTAATTTAAAATATTCGACTCGCAAGACCAAGACTCAACCAAAAATTCTTTTTCACAGTAACTATATGAGATGAAATATTTGTAACAACGTCAACATATGCTTTTCTTGGAACAATATGCAATATGTCAGTTTTATTTACTAGATTTTAACGATGTACATA
The DNA here is from genome assembly GCA_910591685.1 of Galerucella tenella. Classification (NCBI taxonomy): domain Eukaryota; kingdom Metazoa; phylum Arthropoda; class Insecta; order Coleoptera; family Chrysomelidae; genus Galerucella; species Galerucella tenella. The sequence continues at coordinate 12,165 of CAJUYH010003491.1, read as the reverse complement.
AAAAAACGAACAAATCACTGTTTAAAAAAAAAGATCAACAAAAATGTTCGAAGGGTACATAATGATTTTTTTTTAATTCAAAGATAGTAAATTTAGGTTTAAAAATGTTTGTTGCATAAAAATAAAATGTTTTGAAAGAAATTATGGCAAAACCAAGACCAAAATGTGATGCCTTTTGGTCAATATAATAAATTGACAATAATATTTAAATAAAAGATATAAATTCCCTTGAAGCTAATTTCAACAAATCATAAGAACGTTGAATCGTTACATAAATAGAAGTAGGAAGGTCGCATGTACGAAGTCAAGTTCAGAGCGTGAAATAAACATAAATAGTATTATTTATATTTACTTGTGATGAACTTGACTTGTCGTATAAATATGCAAAGGATAGTGTTCTAAGAACCACTATTGATATTATATAAGGCAAGACCGAGACTGTTTGAGTCTTGGTCTTGGTCTTGCTTTGCCCATCACTAATATTAATTTAGTGAAAAATTTTATTCTTGATAAAAAGTTTTGCTTGTTCTAAAACCCCATAAAATGAAATGATATTCAAGTTTTTCAAAACCCGTCTCATTTTATGGCCAGTTTTATGAAAACCTGGAGTCTAACTTTTTGACATTTCTTCACATATTGGCTAATATCTCGGGAACCTTGAGGTTTGCAAGGTTCCAGTCTACGCCATTCGATTCAGAATTGAATTTACTATAATAAGAGGAATTTTGAAAATTATGAGTCTTCGCGAATTAGTATAAGTTTCGGTGTGGACTTGGAAAAATTTTCGATACCTGAAAATTCTAAAATCCATACCCAAGGTTTTTCGATTTGGAAAATTCCTCTTTTTATAGAAAATTCAATTCTGAATCGAATGGCTTAGACTAGAACCTCGCAAACCTTAAGATACTTTTAGACGGTCAGATCAGTTCTCCGTTCAGTTTCAGTTTTGATATAATTATCAGTTCAGTTTGGAAATGCTGCCGTTATTAGACGATCAGTTTAGTTGTCACACTGGCTCCTGAAAAGAAATACACTGATCGACACAGGTTTGTTTATACATCCGTTCAACTGACAACTGATACGATAACTTTTGGTATTCACATCAAGCCATAGCTCCGTATCAGTTTTAGTTTTTCTTACAGTTTTTTTATGTTTACACATACAGATAACTGACAGTTCGACTGAAACTGAGTCTGAACGGAGAACTGATCTGACCGTCTAAAAGTACCTTTAAGGTTCCCGAGATATTAGCCAATATGTGAAGAAATGTCCCAGGTTTTCATAAAACTGGCCATAAAATGAGACGGATTTTGAAAAACTTGAATTTCATTTCATTTTACGGAGTTTCAGAACAAGCAAAACTTTTTATCAAGAATAACATTTTTCACTAAATTAATATTTAAAACTTTTTCACCTATACTGGATACTCCATCCGTGGATACGCTGTATAAAGTTTTTGTTGTTGCTTTTTTATTAATTTTTCTATTATCCTAGGCCAGATCAGCTGCACCTTGTGTATTATTCTTCGATGAATTGGATTCGATCGCCAAATCAAGAGGTGGAAATGTTGGCGATGCAGGTGGTGCAGCAGATAGAGTAATTAATCAGATATTAACAGAGATGGACGGTATGGGAGCTAAGAAGAATGTATTTATTATTGGTGCTACAAACAGACCAGGTAAATTTAATAATTCGATAAACTTTGACTATAACGATTGTATTTTTATATACATGTGAAAACTCTTTCGAGTCCATTCCATTTACACAAGTACGACAAAGTAAATATGAGAAAAACTGCTTGAAATAGAGAAAAGAATAATTGTGGGCCATCTAGTTCATCCGTTCAGCTCTCGTCATTCTTCCAGGTTCGGATGAACTAGATACGCCCACAGTTATTTTTTTCTCTTTTTCAAGTAGTTTTTCTCTTTTCCTTGTTGTATTTGTGTAAATGGAATGGACTCGAAACAGTTTTCGCATACTGTATATATATATAATAACATTAACCCAAATGCCATTTTTGATGGTGTAGGGTGAAACATTTCAATACATTATGTTATTCTGTAGTAACGTCTTCATGAACAAACTTGTCCCATTCTTTTTTATTTCTTGCTAATATTTTTGCCTCGTTCCATGTTTTTCCTTTTTCTTGAAGAATGTTTCCAATTATGCTGTACCATGTTTCTCTCGGCCTCCTTTTTTTGTCTTATTCATATTTCTTGCCTCTCAAACTTGTCTGTAATTTTACATTCTTTGTAAGTATCCCCACCATCCTGATTGTCTTGATTGAATATACTCAAGTGTCGATTTTATTTCTAGATCCTTTCTTATTGTTGTATTTCTTACTTTATCTATCCTTTTGACTCCGTTTAACTCTTCTCAGATATTTCATTCACATTTCATTTCTACTGCTTGTATTTTGCTCTTCTGTCCGCCTGTCAGTGTCCACTATTCACAAACGAATGTCACAATTGGTCTATATATGATCTTGAATACATTTAATTTGATCTTCATTGATATCTCTTTTTTGTTTTATAAAAACTTGATTCATTGCGTAGAACAATTTCAATGTTTTTTGCACTCGTATCATTTATTTCTTTTTCCTGTCTCCCTGTTCTCTTGTAGTTCTACATTTGATATTTTGGTTTTAGGAAACATGAATTGTGATTAAGTGATTATTTATAGCAAAATAATATTTACTTTTTATTAATGAAAAATATTTAACTGCAATAGTTTTTATCGTCTTCTTATCTTTGAGACAAGGCCTTAGCTCTTACTACAATACAGCTAACCTAACATTTGACATTTGTGTTGTATGACCTCTCTATCTTATAGTAGTATTCTGTGGTTGACATTTGTATTTAGTGACCTCTCTATCTTATGGTAGTGTTCTGTGGTTGGCATTCGTATTCAGTGATCTCTATATCTGTGGTCGACAATTGACAGTTCTGGAAATTGACATTTTATAATAGAAAAAGTAGCTCGACTTTAAAGAGAAAAACCCTCTTATCTTTTACAATATTTGTACACTCGTATTTATTTTGAAGAATTTCTCCGCAAATTATACTTTTGGTAACACTATTAATACTATCGTTTGGGATTACACCTGATCCAAGCCAAAGACAGATAGGTATGTTGATTCTTTGCTTAGTACAATTTCAATGTTTTTTGCACTTTATCATTTATTTCTTTTTCCTGTCTCCCGTTTTTTTGTAGTTCTACACCTGGATACTTGAATATTGTTCAATTATAACATTGTCTATTCTTATCTGTATGTTTTTATGTTCCTTTCCTATTGTTCCAGTGCACAATGACTATATCATTTGCAAATGCTCCTTCCGACACTTGTACCATGTATTTTTATAATTGTTTTATTACAGATATAATCGATCCCGCTATATTACGTCCAGGTCGTTTAGATCAGTTGATTTATATACCACTTCCGGATGAAAAGTCCAGAGAAGCGATTTTCAGAGCGAATTTGAGAAAATCTCCGGTAGCTAAAGATGTAGATCTCGTTTATATCGCCAAAGTAACTCACGGTTTCTCCGGTGCTGATTTAACGGAAATCTGTCAAAGAGCATGTAAACTTGCTATTCGACAATGTATCGAATCTGAAATTAAGCGAGAAAAGGACAGAACTTTGAATCCCAACGTCGCTATGGACGTAAGTTGTAAATTTTTGTTTTTGTTATAATTATTAATAGTTAATTTGTTTGTTTGCAGTTGGACGATGATGATCCAGTTCCGGAAATAACGAGGGCTCATTTCGAGGAGGCGATGCGTTTTGCAAGACGTTCAGTGTCTGATAATGACATAAGAAAATACGAAATGTTTGCGCAAACTTTGCAACAATCTCGAGGTTTCGGTACGAACTTTCGTTTTCCGACTGCGGCAGGTGGACCGGCCGCTCCGGGAGGTACGGGTGGAGATCAGGCCAATTTCCAAGATGATCCCGAAGATGATCTTTATAGTTAGATATTTTTTGTGGGTGGGCTCTGTAAGCACCAATTTTCAATTTTTATTTTGTATTTATTTACAGTAACTTCACTCTCGGTTTCCTAACAATATTTTATTGTTAAGGCATTTCTTATGTTGTTTAATTATTGTAATAGTTTTGAAATATAATTACAAGTTTGTCCAATTACTATGTTTCTTATTTTTCCTCCTACACATATAACTTGACAAAAGACGATTATTATTATTATTACGAGTAACTTGTATCCATTGAATTTCAATAAAACTCAACAAAAATAATATAATGGTATTTTTTATTCTAGTCATACATCTGCACTGTATTTCATATTTTGATAGACGTTGTAAGTAAAATTGATACCGCCTTCTGACTGCAATTCCTCTGGCACAGCCTCGTCATTTCTAAAATCAAATTGAAATTATTCGTTTACCTCCAACTTAATTGCTTAGAGATATTTATTTACATCACTTTCTCCAGATCATCAGGCAGTTGTGGAAAAAATGTATCACAATCGAATTCCTTCAGTACTTTTGTTAGATAAAGTCGATAAAAATATTTCGATTTCATTGCTTCCTAAAAATAATTGATATTTACATATAAAAGTTTCCCAAAAGGAAACAATTTATAAATCTTGGGTTTAATAATGTGTACCTTATATACATGACTTCCGCCTACAACCCAAATTATTTCATAAATCTCTTTGAATGCAGTATCTTCCAATTTGTCTAGACAGGATTGAAAACTTTTAAAACTGTAAACATCATCATAATCTCTTAAATTTAAATCGGATCTCGACAATATAAAATTTATTCGTCCTTGTAATGGTTTATACTTCTTAGGTATTGAGTCCCAAGTTTTTCGCCCCATGATAACCACGTTTTTCTTATTTGGATTAATAGTGGTTTTGGTCATTTTAGTAAAATACTCCATTTCAGTTCTGAGAAAAAATAATTATACTAGGTATAAAATATTTAGTCACCTTAGTGAATATAGATTTATTTACAGGACCATGCGACTGTCATTTAAAAAATGGTTACGAAAATGATTTACTTTAATTTCCATGGTAGATTATTGTTTTTTCCAATTCCCATATTTTCGCACGCAGCAGCGATTAGATTCAACTTCACAGCCATTACTTCCCTAGAAAATTGTTCGTGAGTATGAAATTATAACACATCCAATATAATAATAACTATGTAATTTTACAAATAAAAATTTAACTATCTAACCTTTAAAAATATAGGATACCGCTAAAAAACTGATATTTGTTCAAATAGGCTGCTTTTTACTACTTAGAAAATCGAGAGTAAACAATACTTACACCAGTGTACAAATACTGTTTTGTCTCGGTCAGTTTCAGCCAGCGTTGTTCCTCTAGGAAAAATTTTATAGTAACAGAATACCACGCAAAAACGAAATAGAATGTCAAAAAAGGTAATAGATTGCTCTTCTTTTTTTTATTTGCAAATATATTTAGAGGATAAAGGGGTTTATTTATAGAGTGATGAAATTTCAAAATTTTGACACTTCGACCAGAGATATTTCCCTTATTTTATTTTGTCTATGGTCTTTACAGACCCAATTTAGATTTTTTTTATTTATCTACGATTTAGCTTAGAAATTGTTTGTAGGTTGAAATTATTTTTTTAAGTATCTATTTCACTTTATATTGTCAACGAAAAGTGCAAAAATACCTATAATATAATACATTTCATAAAAAACTATGCTAAAATACTCAGTGTGATTCAAATAAAGCTGTATAATGGTTTTCAGTGTATGCCAGTAAGCTCCGTCACTTACTATTTATTCTTATACCTCTCCAACATCAATGAAGGGATTGTTCAAAGTAGGTACTATTTGTGTATGTTTAATCTTTTTTTATTTTTACATAATTTATATAACAAAAATAAGTAATTTCATTCAACATTATAAAATGTGAAACATTTTCATCATGAAATTATAAAACTAACTCCAGATTCATCACAGAACAGATTCTTTTCCAATTTTGCCTTAAAAGCGGAACCAATTTTACTAAAAAATATTCTTGAATTAACAAGATGATACAAACTATCACCCAAAGATGCGGTAGTATATATTTCATTTTCGTTAATCCTCGTTGTACAAAAGTTTGTAATGATTACCTAGAATATCAGGAAAATGTTATGTACAATATTAATAGGAACACTAAAATGACAAAAATTATATTTAACCTTCCATATCTTGCATCCAGTATACACTTAATATAAACTGGTTTACTTAAAGTTTCTAAAAAGTCCAGTATTATTTTCAAAAGATGAAAGTATTTTTTATCAGATACTTACAATCACATTATACTTGTCAGCCAGATACAACAGATTTTTAAATAATTTATTAACAACTTTGAATCTTTCCATACCTTCTAGAAATCTCAAGGGAAATGTAATGCTATCAACAACTAACAAAGAAACCTGAAATAAGTATACAAAATATGATTGAACAAAAATATAGGTGGTCTACAAGTATAAAATTTAAAAACTGTGTACCAATATCAAATTGAATACTTACGTACATTTTTCTCTTTTAAAAATAATTCTAATTCAAAAAGACATGCAATTAATTGAGTCAGATTATTAGTTTTTGTGTAATATACATGGTTTAAAATCGAATCAACATTAAACTTTTCTTCATTTTTAGAATAACTTCCTGTAAAATCATGAGCAAGTTCTGAAAAAAGTACCTAATTTATATATAATAAATATCTTGAAAGTGCATACCTGTTACCTTTCAATTTTTCTATTGAAAAATTACCATTAGTATCAATATAAAAAGCTTCTCTTTCCAAACCACCAAAACTTTCTGGTAACTGCACTGATATACAAAATCGTAAACTAAAAATGAACGAAATGAGTATTTGAAATTTCAATTGAACTGAATACTTACCAAATTGTTGTAGTGCATTCAGAATAACCAGTGAATTCAATAACTCTTTTTGGAATGAGCACATTTTTTAAAATGATGTCTAAATTTTCCAAATAACTTAAAAGACAACTGTTCAAAAGTTCTTCTTTATAAATGGTAAAAGCTGATTGGCATTTACTTTTATTCTTACAATTTCCAGACTGCATGTCTAAACTTTTATTTTTAAATGCACGACAAAAAAATCTATTGTCCTCACTCATTCTGTATCAAAAAGTAGCCAAAGAGAGTGTCTAATCAGAGGTAACTACTTTAAGAGAAATGTTATATTATTATTTATCTCTCTACTCTAAAAGTATTTTCTTGAGATCTTCACTCTATCGGTCTATCCCAGTATCCCACCTATCCCATAGGGATGCGTAATCTATCCACAAAAACGAGGGAAAAGAGCTGTCACTCAGATTCTTCTTCTTTTTTTGTGTCAAAACCCAAACGATAACGCAGCAATTGTGAAATAATGTGTAAATAATTGATAATCCATGGCCATCTGTATTCTAGGTGGCCATGGATAATCTGTACAGAACATAAACCATATTAATTAACTACTTATAAAAATGTGTGTTTCTACAAATATTGTAAAAGATAAGCGGGTTTTTATATGTGAAGTCATGCTTCTTATTTATTTAAAGACAATTTCCAGATATGTCAAAAGTCAAAATTGTCAACCACCACAGAACACTATAAGATAGAGAGGCCACTCAATATAAATGTCAACCACAGAATACTACTGATGTGACATCTGTCGGGAGGGTATGCCTATTTTATTGCATACCTACTCCTTGCATGTAGGTTCTATGTAAGGTGACCAAATGAGACCATTATAAGAATTGAAACTAATAATTTATTAGAGCAATTAAATTCACAATGTGGCATATTGACTAATAAGTGGCTGCGTTATCACACCGAAGAAGCTGAGTAAAGATAACCTATAAAACAACCATGTCGTTTGTATAAAAAATTAATATAGTTTATGTTCGTTACAGGTTATAAAGTATTTAATATCTCCAGGATTCCTCGACATAACACACAATATTTTCAAGCCACAAATAAAATTCAATCATTGGAGGAAGAAGATAAAACAAAAACACCTTCTATTTTAGATTAAGCCAAGATAGATTTTGGAAAATTCAATGTGCAAAGCTGAAGTACAATATTATAAATTCAACATTTCACATGTTTTACATGAAAGCAACTAGTATTGTTTGTATTGGTATTATACAGTTAGAAAAATAAAATATAATCAACAATTTCCTGTTTTCACTGTCAATTACTCTCTTTTCCAAATCCAATGTACCTTTTATTGTGTAAACAATATACAGAAAAACGAAAATCAACATAATCAGAAGCTTCCAATTTCTAATGGTCGTAACTAATTATGTTATTTCCCATTTTTGTGTAATTTAGAGACACATCAAGTAGATATTATTGAATATGTAGAACCATATACATCATGTCATAGAAGTGAAACTTCAAAACTACCGGCCCTTATCGAATAAAAATCGAAATATTTATAGGTAAACTAAATAAAATAAAAATGCAAAAGGTAATTTATTGATACGAATATAAAATATGAAGAAAATCAGCCTCTATTTTCCCCTACAGCTGACAAGACACCACCTTAAAATAATTATTTCTTAGACCTTTATTAATACAAACTGAACTACCTACATACAATAATATGGGTACAACAGAATTCATAAGAAGTAATATAAAAAGTGGGATTTAAAATCAATAAACTAGATAGAATGGATAGAACTATTGTAATTAAGAATTTTTCTTTTTTTTACATTTTGTTTCATGATTATTATTTAGGTATGTTTCTTACTTACCTATGTGTAATTTATCTCAATTTTTTTTGAAAAGCTATTTATAAAAATATTTGCTAAAATCTAAAAGAAAACTGGTTCAGATGGAATAGTTAAACTTCCTCTATTTAAAATTTCGAAATAGCTTTGACCTTCCTCATGGTCTTGTGTTTGATCACTAAACCACAACATTTATACAATTTGGACATTATAATTTTCTAGAAACTTTGAGACTTAGGTACATAACCAGCTCTAAACTGAACTACTAAATTTGATACTTGTCGAGATGTTATTAGTAAACTAATATCATAAAGAATATCTACAAATTCATGTGTGGTTACTTGTTCATCTTCTTTACAAATATTTAACAGCACAAGATTATTAGTATCTCGATTAGTATTGAATTGAATTTGTCCATATTGTGCATTTTTATGCAATAAATTTTGCTCTATTCTTACCTCGATTATCATTGATTCAAAAATATTTTCATACTACACCTGACATCTGGTTCATCATTGTCAAATCCCATCAGATATAAATATACTTATACAGTTTGTTTGTTGATGACGCTGCCACTTCTCTAAATTTAGATTTAAACTGTTCACACAAATTTAAAACATTCACTATCACATCACTGTTTAACAATTCTGCTTGTTGTTCCTGTTGTCTATCTAGTGTCCTTCTTCGTATTCCAGGATTACTTCTTGCAGCTGGATTCTTCTTCACTGAAAGATATTTTGGGAGACTGGGAAATATTTGTGGTATTACATTTTCCTTTAATACAGGTCTTTTTCTTGTAAATATCTTCATATCACCATCCTTATCCTTGTACACTTCAGTGAATGAAATTTGATCACAGGCATCTACAACAAAATAAAATATTTAATAGTACATAAGTAATTGACCTTATTGGCTTAATTAATAAATATACTCTATTTAGGTAAGTCCAATGTGGGATGGCTTAACAAGAATCACAAATCGGATAATAATATAAAAATTAGTCTTGGTTCAAGTCACCTCTAAACATTTTCAATGAGTTTTAGAAAATTTGTAACCATACTTTGTTTGATACAATTACCATGTTATGCCTTATGTTTCATGTGAGTCCACAGAACAGAGAGTATGTTTACAAATTATACTGATGATAAAATCTTTTTATTTTAAATATATTATTAAATATCTTACCTCTAAAACTTAACACAAACAGAAGTCTTATGTTGAAGTTGTCAGTCTGTTAACTGCGAAAAAACGAGCAATAAGTTCATAAACTTAATTTAAAAAGATTGTACATACTTAAGATCACCTATTACATATCACGAATTATAAACACACGGGCATTATTTCACGCTCTCGCCATGATAAAAATCTGACCTGATAATTGCATTTACGATATTACACGTATCGAGTGTACTGTGGTGTACTGTTCTAATCACAGTTCTAATCGAGTTTTCGTGATCGCACTCATAGATATAACACATCGCACTGCTGATCGGCCCACTGTTGTCAGTGCTCGATAAGTTCGTCAATGAGATGTAAATTGAAAATTATTGTTTATTTTATAGAAAAACGACCTCCTTCTAAATAACTGATAAAAAGACGATCTAATTCTAGTTTTACCACTTTAATTTAATTGTGCGTTACCTTTTTTCCAACGTATTTAATTAAGTAACAAAAATAAATTCTGCGGTACCCTTTTTTTCAGCTTCTTTAATTAAGAAACCAAAAATTTTGCGTTACCCTTTTTTCTCAACTTTTTTGATGAAGAAACCCAAAAATTTGCGTTACCTTTTTTTTTTCAACATATTTGATTAAGAAACCAGAAATTTGCGCTACCCTTTTTTTTCTACTTTTTTGATTAAGAAACCATAAAATTTGCGTTACCTTTTTTTTACAACTTTTTTGATTAAGAAACTAGAAAATTTGCGTTACCTTTTTTTTCCAACTTTTTTGATTAAGAAACCAGAAAATTTGCGTTACCTTTTTTTAATTTTTTTTCATCAAGAAACCAAAAATTTGCGTTTCCTTTTCTTCCAAGTATTTAATTAAGAAACCAAAAAAAATCCTGCGTTATAGTTTTACAAATATTGATGCATGTTAGGCATTGAAGGAAGAAATAAGGTTCTATTTTTTCTGTATAAAAGACTTGACATTTCTGGAATTGTCATTTTTTGAATAAGAAGAAAAAGTCGCTTGAATTCACAGAGAAAAACTCGTTTATCATTTACAATATTTGTAGAAACACTAGTTTATTCTTCAAATCAAATCTAAAAATGCAGCGGATTGGAAGCGGTAATAATGAGATAAGATCACGCAAAATGTGCTCAGTTCCTCAATGCTCATCATATGGTACTTCGGATATTTCTCTACATAAATCCCAAGGCAGCTAAAAAATGGCAGATAATCTTGAAGATAGGGAAGCCTATCTCAAAGTATATGTTTGTTTGCAGCAAGCACTTTCTGAAAGATGATTTTTTGTGTGGTAAGTTCAACAATTTTCCACGTACCTAACTGTAACTTTTACTATCAAATTCTCATCACTTTGATTTATATTTTTTTATTATTCAATAGATGGTTACCTCGACAACACAGAGGAAGCGTTTGAAAAATGGATCCTTTCCTAGCCAGAACCTTCCAGTGACTAATTATCAACATAAAAAAATTAAGGATAGAAGTGGCCAACATTGGTAAGGAAGAACTCAAAACATTTACTTTCATCCTTTCCTAGCCAGAACCTTCCAGTGACTAATTATCAACATAAAAAAATTAAGGATAGAAGTGGCCAACATTGGTAAGGAAGAACTCAAAACATTTACTTTCATTACATATGTGATTTATTTCAGGCTAAGACAAAAATCAAATGAAATGGAGTTGGAGCAGCATTTCAGATGAAATGAGCAAGTGGAGTTACAGTTATCAAGAAAACATGATGATACTCTACATTTGGATGGGAACGAACATGATTATGTGATGAATCCACTTACCCATTTGTTCAATAAGGATAAATCTACACAAATTGACTTCTGTGATTTCTTTGAACTTCCACAAATTCTCAATACAGATGAAAAGCTTAGCCATTTCGCAGGTGTGTCCAACAAAGTGATAGCGATATATACTACACGTTTGAGAAAGCTACTGTGTACAACTTTAAGTTTAATATAATGTAGATTTTAACAAATTAAATTGTTTTATTTCATCATTTGGTATTTATTATCACTGATGTATTTATTATTATATTTTTCCATTTAGTCAATTTGTACTAAATATGAATGACTCCGTAAGTTATGGTAAGTTTAGAACAGATTAAAGGAATATTGAAAGATTTTAACAACGTTGTTTATAGATTTGGAAGAATTTTTGTGTGGACATAAATTCAACTGAGATTCAATCAGAACAAAATCATTGGACAGATACTGAACAATATACGCATTGGAC